>JACJUY010009570.1:16448-32635 GCA_014220935.1 Platorchestia sp. MABIK | reverse complement strand
CTATATCAAGCGGCCAGAACACAAAGTTTTGTCATATTACGGCAATTTTTGTCTGGAACGTGAGACAGGTATAGTTAACCAGTATTTTCAAATTCTACCTCGCGTGATCGCCGCTAGTTAGCAGCAGCTACAATGGTTGCTGAGTATTACAAAATTTACGTGTCTCGCTCGAATTAGCTATAAGTTTTACTTTTTACATGATGTTTCTATGAACGTCTGGCTGATTAGGAAAAAGACAATAGTGAACTCTAAATTGGATGCAAATGTTTTTACAATCACTGAGACATTTTTCATAGGGGTCGTTCGCTATTTTTTAACATTTAATCGGTCATCGTCTTTTTGAACAGTCCTTGTCTGATTAAACGATTATCGTGATATCAGACGATCATCGTCATTTAAACGGTCATCGTTTTATTAACTGTTACATTTGAGACTACCGTACGTCATTGTTATGTTGTTTTCGTTTTCATCCCGTTATACACAGCATGAGACTTGCCTCCACTTAAAATTTTCACTCCAATCAACCCTTGAAAGATTAAAAAATCATAATGTACGATGCCACTCTTCTGAAGGAAGTCGCGATCACCTTGAATCAACCATGGACTTCCTCAGTGCAATAAAGAATTAATGCAGTACAGTAAAGAGTTAATAGAGAAGTTGCGATAAAAAATTAATCTCATGATACGGTTCGGGAATTTCGATAAATGCTTTCTCTGAATCATTTGTAACGTAGTAGCGAGATCTGATTCCATTTAAACTTCTCTCTGCCAATATTTTACAACACTTGAACAGTTTCTTGTGTGGTTTGAAACAAATTAGTTAAATCTAATCCTTTATGTAACCGCTCTCGCAGTTTCACTGAAACTGTGAATCCAAAATGTATTCAGACCAGAAATTCCTGTTCAACGGTAATTGAATTTTTTGTCATGGGAGTAAAGTAAATTTTATTATAAAAGCAACACATTGAACTCTTTTCGCAACTCACGAATATTAGAAATAGAAACAATGAAGCACAAGACCATTGGGTTCAGTTTGCGAGTAGCCATGTACCTCCCAGCCGGAAATGATAACCGTTGATTCAAATTGCAGCAGGACGTTGATTCAAATTGCAGCAGGAAATATCTCAAAATTTATCAAAGTTTTATCTCGGTGCTCGACATAGAAGAAATAGCGCACGCTGGCAGCGGTCGCCACTTTGCCGAAAATCAATCGCGTTCCGCCTGCACCACGTCGGTGAATCGTCTTTGATTTATGACCTAGTTAACCTGTGGCCACGGTAAATAGATGTCATTAGAATGAACGTATACAGTAATCGATAAGAATTTCATGAAATACGAGTCTCAATTGCAGCTTTTCAGACACCGTGTGATAATTCTATAGAATTGAGCGTGTGGTTGGATTTATCAAGAAAGTGTTGAAAACGCGTGTAACAAATTGTTGCGGCCGAAATGTAAGGAATAATGCGAAAGCTTTCAAGAAATATAGATGAACTTGATATCTATATCAACTGGAAAAAACATTTGCAGGGCTTACAACAATTGCGATCCAAAATTATAAATCGGATAAAATTGGTGAATTGTCCCAAAACCAGAAGTTATAGAACAGTATTACAGTGTCGCTTTATTGTTCGGCGTAGAAAATCATTTTAATATTTAATGAACACCTCTTTATTTACCATCATTTCACTGCCAATTTGACCTCATGAGATTATCAGTTTCTCACAGATTTTGACAGTTATCACCTTTCATTCTGTTTTCAGTAAATCTCATAACTGATTTTAATTTTGAATATTTCTTTTCTGTGTTCTCTTGCTCATGATCTTATATACTGAAATATCCCATCCCGGGAACTGTAAAAAAATGAATGTTGTGGCACTCATGAGTCGAGCCAAAATTTAGTTTGAGATGATCGCTCCGGCAAATTAAGAAAATGTTCGTGATCAAGTATTACTGTATCCAGGATACTGTGTGCAAGTTTGCCTTCATCTCCACTACTCTGAATTGTCTTGCTCACCAGCACGGTAGAAGAAAAAAATTAGGGTCATTTCTATGGGATAAAATACACCTCCTCTTGTTCGGCTCCCCAATGAAAAGGCTTTCTTTCACACAAACTTTACGACGTCACTAAAACGCCATGTCGTTAGGCCAATAGTGGAGTCAGATTTGGAGGTCGCAGTGCTCCCAGATGCAATTTGAGCTTTGCTATTGGTTCATTGCCGTGACGTCAGCAAACCCACACTGTCAACGAATAAAAGACTGGTTTGAACCTACCTTGTTTCCTCTACCGTACTCACCAGCTCTGACGAGGGCAACGCAGCTATGGAAAGGGTGTTTCCTAATTTTAAGGAATTTCTGTGTGTTCAATTGATCAATGTTCTGTGTGTTTAATTGGCATGGATCACTCCTTTCATTGTCATTGGGTATTCAGAGTGCAGTAGCCAATCCTGCACTTTCGAGATGGCTGTGTGAATATATTTTTAGAAATGATATTGCAACTATTTATAAATTGTTACGAGTCTACTACTATTTTAATAAGTTTCATCTATCAATTTTGAGTTGTTAATTCTAATACCGACAAAACGCCCCGCAGTCTTCTTAGGTTTCTACAGCATCCTCGACAATGCAGGTCAATCCTGCTTTTCAAGTAGAGGGATCTGATGAGTGGTCGACGCTGCAGACGCGGTAGATGCTGATTTTCATTAAACATATGCTTGTTGCTTGTGGTACGACCCAACGGTGGGTCGTGCTTTAAGTTTTTCCTACTGCAAAACGACCCATCGATGGGTCGTTTGAAAATTTCTTAACAGTCTCTTAAAAGTTATGGTATTTAATGGATGCGATTAATGGTTGGGGCTTATAAAATTTCTAACAACTTTTAACTTAAATTTGAACTGAATACTGAACTTCAGTTTAATCTACCGCAGTCGCGTTACATTTCAGCATTTCGCGGCCATTCAAACCTAATGGGATTTTTCCCTTGAGGCAGAGGCTTTTCTGCGATTCCAAAATGCATGATTCCATTTTTTGTGGTAAAGCAGGATTTCAGATCTTATTTTAAAAGCGTTGTCGCCTTGAGGGACATGTCAAGCGCAGATGCGGCAGCGGTTGGCACAATAAATGGTAAATTGTATTTAATTTTCGTTTGGAGAAAAAAATATATTGTCTACGGACTCACGCAGCATTTCGAACATACTCGATCATTTTATTCAAGTTTCTAGAGAATCATTAGAAATTTTTCACTCGACATTAGACTATTTCAAACTTTATTTCTGCATTAGTTAATTGTATATAATGCTTATCACGTATTGTGAACATAGAAAAAGGAACGAATAAAAGACAAACATGAACATGAAATATGAACATGAAAAATACACCCACACTAAAGAATCACTTCAAGTTTCTGTTGCATGACGACGTGTACTGAAGGCGTGTACTGAAGGCGTGTACTGAAGGCGTGTACTGAAGGCGTGTACTAAATAAATGTGTGAGTAACTCTGTGAATACATCAACTTCATGTCTAATTACCAGCAACTCTATAAATTTTCCTTCGCTTTATGACTTAAGTAGAAAATCGATTGAGGTTAATTATCTATCGTTGTTTTTGCATTGAATGACTCAATCTTTATTTAAGCACTTCTTAACGCAAAACTCCGATGTATGAGTTATGGTCCCCTTAAGTGCTGTTAGATATTGCTGGAAGATACGTTCAAGCTAATTTGAAATAATTATTAAAATAGACGGTTGAAGTACATGTATTCACACTTACCGATCTTTTCACTCCATGTATGTCAAAAGGGTATCAGCAATGTTGTTTGAAGACATTTCATTTTTTTTTTTTGTAAGAAAGACCCGCTTTTTTCCATGCACTATTTATGTGGATAATTTCAAGTGTCGCTGCGTTTAGTTTTTAAATTTCTAATGTATGTATATTTAGGTGGTAACCCACAAAGTAAAAAATCCAGCAAGCAATGATAATAGTAGATCACTGACTTCAATCCTTTAAAATGCTAATTTCCAAAACCATTGAGTAACCTACCATACACTGTGGTCGTACATTGGTTGGTACGCCAACGATGGTATCACTTTCACCAACTGCCACGTAATCTTATCGTGGAGTGTAACAAGACTTGAAATGTTGATCACAGCATTTACTATTATTTTACTTTCATTAGAAATAGCAAATTTTCAATATCCAGTCAACTGGAACTATTAAGTTCTCAAAGCTGTGCAACGTAGTCTAAACTGTCATACATTCCACGTCAAACACTTGGTGGTCTCTCACAGGAACAGTTAAGCTCTCATTATGCAGTCATTTGGTAGCAGTGCTACTCTGTCTTGTCTACCATTCATTGCAAATCCTTAACTCTAAATTGTTATTCATTATTTATATGGTTAAGTTCTCAATTGTGGGAGCAGTGACACGCAGACCTTTTCATTGCCATATTAACTCTTGGTTGTCGCTAACAGGAATGTGCAAGTACTCATTTGTGCAATTTGTGGTTCGGAGATCTCATATTATTCCATAATTGATCCTTGGATGTCATTATAGGGAATATTCAAGTTCTCAATTGTGTAAGCAGTGCTACGGAGATCGCTTTTCTTTGCATCATTAACTCTTGGTTCTTGGTTGTAATTAGGAAGCACATTCTAGTTAGCAATTGTGGTAGCAGTGCTACGGGTGTCACTTATCATAACTCTGGCTGTCACTAACATGGAATTCAAGTTCTCGATTTTGGTAGCAGTGATGCGGAGATCGCTTTTCATTGCATCATTAGCTCTCGGTTGTCGGTAATGTTTCAGTTCTCAATTGTGGTTGCAGCGCTACGGAAATCGCTTTTCATTGCATCGTTAAAACTTGTTTTTTCTAATTGGAATGGTCAAGTTCTCAATTGTGGTAGAAATGGTGCGGAGATCGCTTGTCACGACATCATTAGCTCTCGGATGTCGGTAATGGAAGCGTTCAGTTTCTCCATTGTGGTAGCAGTGCTGCGGATATCACTTATCATTTACTCTTGGGTAGCAGTGTTACGGAGATCGCTTATCATTAACTCTTGGCTGGCACTAATGGGAGGGTTCAAGTTCTTAATTAGGGAATCAGTGGGACTCAGTGGGACGGAGATTGTTTAGCATTAACCCTTAGTTATCACTAATGTGCATCCTCGTATTCCCCCACGCAGGCGCAGTATGTCGCTTTGTGGTGCGACTGCAACGGAGATCCGAACGCGACACATCGCAGTGAGGTCATCCAGCAGCAGCTGAGAAAGCTTCACGCGGACGGCTGGCTTCCTGGCACAATATACTTCTCTCTGGTGCTCTTCATTTACTTCACTTCAGTGTCCATTCTTCTTTACAAATCTAGAAACGGCTGCAAGTGAGTCATGCTTTCCTTCGTACGTTAGCGACCTCATAGCGCTTATGCTTTGCGTGTTCTTAGAATTCTCATCAGAATCAGGCTTGAAAATAGTTTTAATTTTCCTGAACTCGAACGAATTTCTGCGAAAAATTAGCTCAGATGCACATGTGAAGTTTAATGTATTTTTCAGTACGGAAAATTACTGCCGTGCACTGGAATATTTTAACTTGGCTTACTACGAGAAAAAATTAACACGTGCAAGGCCATAGCATGTTTATTGAAGATTATTCATATTTTGTGTTTTCAGGTGCGTGTACCCGGACCTGAACACTTCCGCGTTTGATCTGCCTGCCTGATATTAAATTATCTAATTGAAAACTTCACTTTTGAAGCGTTAATTAAACGTATTCTGCTTATAATTTGAATTCTTAGATTTTTTCATGTGTTGAATTAAAAATGCTGCCTACCAGTCGGTTTTGTTTCATCATTTTACCTCACTTTCATGAAATGAACCGTTCAGCTTCTTTGTCGCGATTACTTTGAGTACAAAAAACCGTTTCGACTTACCCACAGTACCATGGAATAAGCTTTCACGGTACTAGCAAACTATTATACTACCGAAAATTTCCTGTCACTGAGTATCGTGGCTGAAAGTGTGAAGGACATCATCAGTGTAGACTTCACAGACGACAACAATTTGAAAACATGACATGTTCATTTGAAATGATTCAAGCTGATGAAATTTTTTTAAAAGCTTCGGTGCATCTACGAGTTGTACAGATTTATTCCTCGATTATTTAACTCATTCCGAGATTATTCAACTCATTCTTAGATTATTTAACGCATTCATAGGTGACTTAATCTATGAATGATTCGAATGATTAGATTACATAACCTAAGAATGCGCCACTCGTGATTTAATCCTTGCAAACTTAAAATCTTAAAATGAAGCTTCTCAGAGTCGAATATTTTGTAACTTTGAAATGTAGAATGTCATAATGACATGTGAAAACATTTTGTTTTCATAAAAACTTTAGTTAAAAAAATTGCTTTCAGTAGTGTCCATGTTAATCACATTCTGCACCTAAAAAGACGGAGAAAAGATTAAACATATATTAAACATACAGACGTATGATATTTCGTGAACGAGAGAAAAAACGAAAATCAAATTAGAAAAGGTGAAGGTGCTAAGTTCTATGTATGTTGCGACAAAAAGCTTGAGTGATCACTTAGTGATAGTTTGAGTGTATGAATTTGAATCCTTTTTAACGTCCCTATGGTAGGGTGAGCAGGGTGTAGTAAGTTTAAAATTTTTGTATGAAACAGGATTATCAATTTCTAAAGTGTGGCTTCTGAAGCGACTGAGAAGAGGAAAGGAAACGGGTTTTAAAACATATTGCTTCTACCTGTCTTTATTTCATAATTCAGCATGAAATTAGGAAATCTCCCTCGTAAATCTATTCGTTCTTTCGTGAACTTTTTTAAGTTTCAAAACATTCATCAGTCAAACGCTAGTGCTATATTTATTCAGGTCCTTCCAAGCCATCAAATACATAATTTCCCTAAAATCACATTTTCCAACGGTATTTTGCTGAGCACCGTGACGTGTGCGGGCATCAGCCGAATGTTTCAGCTCCTAATATTATGAAAACTTCGAAACCAATAAATGCATAATAAAACCTCTAATTCCCATTTTCCAACAGCATTTTGCTGAGCATCGTGACTTGCGCATGCATCAACTAAATGATTCATCTCCTTCCAAGCCATTGAAAGCATAATTTAACCCCAAATCCACATTTTTCAACAGCATTTTGCTGAGCATCGTGACGTGCGCTTGCATCAGCCAGTCCGAGCTGGCCGTCACCTCGTCGCGAAGACGCCAGGCATCATCAGACGTGCTGCAGAAGAGCGGCAAGCTCTCGTCCAGCCGCCCCAACGATGCCGAGATGGAGTCCCTCCAGAGGTCGTCGAGCGCCGCCATGCAGCACAGGAAGCACGCGCACCAGCACCACCCAAAGCGACACCAGAAGCAAGACAAGCAGCCGACCGATCCGCAGAACTCCAGTCAAACGGAGGGCTTGTGTGAGGTGAATAGGGAGTTCTGCCTCGGTTTTTTGGGTCCGCTAGACGGTTTTTGGGCGTGATATACGCTGGTGATCGTGGTGTATGGTCGTTTTTTTGGGTCCGCATGATCGTTTTTGTGTACGATGGTATGGTGATGATCGTTGTGTATGGTTGTTTTTGGGTGTGATGTATTGTGATGATTGTTTTTTGTGTCTGCATGATCATTTTTGAGATTTATGTATTGTGATGATCGCTATGGGTAGTCGTTTTTTGGGTCCACATGATCGTTTTTGGTATAATGTTAGGGTGGTGATTATTTTTTGGGTCTGCTTGATCGTGTTTTGGGTATGATGTATGGTGATGATCGTTATGTTTGGTCGTTTTTTAGGCCCTCAAAAAACCTATTTCTCATTTTCCTATTATTTCTTAATTAAAAAAATTATTGCGGTACTACTTCAAAAACTTTAATTCAAAGTTTTAAACTTTTAACAGTTTTGTTGAACGATGTTGCCAAAAACTTGAATGCTTATTGCTTAAGTGGTAACGTTATCAAAATATGGTATGAATACTAATCGACCATTTCTACATTATACAGCAAAAAGAGATTCTTGCATTTAAAAATGAACTTCAAGTCCAATTTTTAGTTAATTAATCAATTTAATTAAGCTAACGCTGATTTAGGTGCTCCGTTAGGATCATTATCTTGTTGGAAGGTATTTTACAAACCTAGATTAAGATTTCTCACGTATATTCTTAGGCTGTAATTCAGTTTTGCCTGTGTTTGATTAGATTTCATTATTTCTAGTTCAAGAGTTAATTTTGCAGCCTCATTTATATTCAAGCAACTCCAAAACTGACCCGAAATTGTGTGCTGCCATTGCCTTCTTTCTAACGTTCATTATCCATTACATTAATTTTACAAAAACAAATAAGTTTTTGCTCTCTGGTTCATGGTATCCAGTCGCATCTCATTTTTTTTCCCACAAAATTGAAAGAGGAGCAACGTAACACGGTCTCTGAAAAAGTGTCCGTCGCTGTGAATTCCAATTCAATCCTGTCGTATTTGAACCCTCTGTATTTTACGAGTATCTAAAAATGTTTTCCAATTTCCTTTAGAATTCTTGGTAACGCTAGGACGCAGTTTTTGTGCAGATCTAGTGGACAATTTCAATTTTCTTCTCCCCTAAACAAACCATTTGAGGCTCATAACTCTTCAAAGTTATTCACAAACGACAGTGTTGTACGACTAGGAATAAGTTTACGTTTACAAATAGCACCAAAACTGTTTCCCAACTTGTGAAATACTGCAGTTACCTGCCGCTCTGGGGAAAGCCACCACGGAGACGAGAATAAATGCAGAGTTTTGAGTCAAGGCAATGCAAATGAAGTTCTAATTTGAGGATGCAATGTTCAACCACTCCAACTCTCGGAACCCATCAGGGAATGAAATGCTAGGCGAACACTTCATTTAATGAGAAACTCCACCGAGGCAAAGAAATGAGATGGCGAAAGACACGGGAACACCAGCGGGCAGGTGTTGTGTGTAGAACAGGACTGCTGCAAGCGAGGGTGTGAGTTGCAAAAAATTGCTAGGCGACGGTGATAAAATCGTACGGCGTCAAGGTTGTAAAAGATCTTGCCTGGTTCTACAGAGGCAGGGAGGACGGTCAACTTGCTTGAAAGAAACTAAAAACACTTGGTGACCGGATGTGTCAAGAAGAGAGCGAGAGGGCAGAAAAACTCTACATAGCATATCCCGTTCAAAAAATTTGTAAAATAAATAAATGGCATTGCTCAAAATTCTCATTCTGTTCAATCCAAAGATATTCTGCTCCCCTGTATGTACGATAAACAATAAATTACATAAAAGGACCTGAATGAAAAACTGTTGTACAAGCAACTTGCAATTCAATTTCTCGAACGTTGTCACGATTTAACCTTCAACGCTTTCATAGTTTTATACGCATAAATGGTTTTCATTGTGAATTTAATTACATATAACCGTAAAAATTGCAACAACACAAGCAATAATAATGAAAAATGAAAAACGATCGGATTAGGTAGGGTTCACCAATAATTCCACTCTAGTTTTTGCATTTTTAATGTTTCTTGTAATCAGCGTATCACTTCTTCTGAAAACTTCAAGTTAGTTGTAAGATTTCCCATGATTTTTTTTACGTTGAGTGTTAAATTGGTCTCTCACTGTTGTTTTGAAGGGTGTTGTTTGCAAGCAGGTGCCGGTGACGGTGCAAGTGGAGCGGCCCCACAGCGAAGACACTCCACACAACGGCGACAACAGCAGCCTGCTCTAGCACCTCCCGCCCTCTCTGCTTCGATCTCGTACTAGGAGTCGAGATTGCTAGAATTCGCCTCTAAACCGCCGTCATTTTGCTTATTTCTGATTGGATTCGCATAGTTATGTAAAGAAGGTTTTATGATAAGGTTAATGTGCGGTCTTTTCTGCGTGTTCCAGTTTCAGACCGAAATACAAACATTCATAAAACCTACTTTATATATCGTCCAAATCAAATCAGAAATGGGCAAAATGACTGAGGCTTAGCGTCTAACTTCTAGCGATTCGTCGCTAAACCGTAGTTATTTTGCTTATTTCTAACATGATTCGCACGATATTTAGGCATGTAAAGGAGGTTTTATGATCAGGTTTCTGTGTTGCGGTCTTTTCAGTGTATTCCTGATTTGATATGCCCGATGTATATGTATGTTAACAAGGTTGAAACGGCCAATGTTTATGTATGTAAACGAGGTTTTATAATTTTGTGTCTGTACTCGAGTAAGATTTGCACTTAAGGTTGTGATAATGGCGGAGTAGCTTCAGAGTGTGACGGCTGAGTGCACAAGTTAGGAGGATATGAAGCATTGAGATTTTATTCAAAGGCTTTACTCACCAACTAACAGGAATAAAATTATTGACATTTCCGGTAGCTTAACTATTATTGGGATTTTAAATCTCTGAGAGGTTGTAATTTCTAATCGTAAAGCTCGCAAATATTGTTGGTCTTTTCATTATATTGATATAATTCAGTATTTTTGAACTTGCTATGTCTCTGCTATTTTTACATCTCTTAAATATTTCACTGATAAAATTTTAGAGGAATTCATCGTTTGTTAAGATGAATGAAGTGTTGCCGATTAAATTTGTTCACGATATTCATGGGCGAGTGTCACATTCCACTACTTGCTCTCGATCTATGTAAAGATTATTTTCTGCTGGTTTAATTAACCAATAATAATAGAGTTATCTATCAAAAATGTGTCAATACTTGAGATCAACAACCTAATATATTGCTTACGTTTTAAAACTGTACTCACGAAACAAATTTTCGCTGAAATGAATTTTGATTTGCATATTCATGGAGAATCAGATCTAGCACATAAAATGGAAAAATAAATTTAAAAGAAAAACACAAAACTAGACTAGAGAGTTCAAGATTTAAAATTGAGAAATTTTACTTTCATTAATAAGTATAATTAAAAATTTTGGAATATTTATATTTTTGTACATAAATATGCTAGTTTTAAGGTAAAATAGTGTTTTCTTCGATAAAATTAACGTCATTTTTTTCTATGAATATATTCCGTGTACATACAAAGCATTGAGATAGAAAATCTGATTTACAATGTGCTCGTATAGATTTGAATAATTGTCATATGAAGCGTAAGGATGTCGCCAAATTAAAGTATTAATTAAAGCATCACAAATATAGCAGCACATCGAATATGCTAACCCCACACAACAGGGTACGCAGTCAAACTTTTTCACCGTTGCATGCATGTTTTTCGCCGCCCAAGCGATTTAATTACTTGGGCGGCGAAAAACATGCATGCAGGCGGCGAAAAGTTAGGCTGTGTATTGAGGTATTGACATTATTTTTGAAGCAAAAAAAGAGCAAACAATGCAATATCTAATTATTTTATTACTATGTCCATGTGGCTCGTTTTTTGCACATTGTGTTCAAGGTTTTTCAAATTTTAGCTGCTTTTGTAGGATTTTAAAATGAAGTTCAGAAATACGAATTAATTATTTTCATTTCTACATGGTTCTTTTAAAGTAGGTACATCAATTATTTTCATATCTGTCTAATTCTTTTTTACATCTAGTGAATAGGGCTTATTCGAAATTTTAGTTGTTTTCCACATGATTTCAAAAACAGAGTCCAAAAATTGACACAACGATCACAGCACCCATATCTTGTGGTGGTGTGACATTTTCTTGAACCTACAAGCCGGTAGACGTCGTCAGCGAGTACGCACTCGAAGAAATGACCCTATCAAACTTGTGCTACAATTTCATAAACAACGAATTCTCGGCAGAAACTGTATCAAATTACTGCAGAAGGCTGGCCCCAACAAAATTGCAGGTACGCAAAAGCAGTAACTGCTTCCAAATCGTCCTTCAATTAAGATACGTGCAACTCGTGAACAAGGACACTAACGTATATGCAAGGACAAAAACGTAAAAAATGATCGTTTTGTTAGGCCAGACACGAGTGGAATGCTAAGAGTTCTCTTCTCTGGCTTTATAAAGAAGCCCATTATTGAAGAGTATTTTCTTTGTGTAACGGGCCACCCAAAGAAATATTCGTGACGCACAAAAGTTTTTATGTACTGTTGTGCTTGGAGTGGGAGCGGACAAAAACACCAGCAAAGTAAGTCCTCGCATCTATGTTCATTTTTCTAAGTTTTTGTACAGTGTGTCGAAGTTGGGAACCATTTGTGCGACATTAACGGGTTCCGCAGTCGTAATTGTACATGGTTCCTCCTGCCCCACTCAAAAAAGAATGAAAAAACACATTTTTGGATTGGTGAACGATAGTGCATGGCATTTAAAAATCAATTTTGAAAGTAATGCTATTATAAGGTGCTCTTCTAAGTTTTGGTCAATCTGAGGTGCAGATGAAATTTTTAGTAGCCTCCTTAAAATAAAAAAGTGATTCCGAGTTGAAAGTTGCAATGATATCTTCACAAGAAGTGGGTATGAAATTCTTTCAAACACATCAAAAATACGCCACAACGTGATTCCATTTTGTATTATACTTCTTTATTATTACCCCTCAAAAATATGCCACAAAGTGAACCCATTTCGTATTATAGTTTTTCACTGAAACCCCTTAAAAAATATTCCACAACGTGGACTTATTTCGTATTATCGTTTTATTCACAAGGTATCAACGCACGACGCGACTTTTTCCAAGCGTCCTAAACGATTATCTGCCATCATTGTATTAAAATAGGTAGCTTTTATGTCTAATGCTATATCGTGTCTGAGTGACTGTAGCTCAAGCTGGCAGGTCCCTGGCTTAACACCTCAACATGTGTCCACAAACATCTTTCACACAATCACTGTCTATTTATCCAGTGGGTGTTGTTACTGCCAAGTCACTTCGACAAGCTCGGACAATTTGTGGAGACAATAACAAGGCCATTGCGACTTATTGTTTTGTCCATCCACTCTTCAGAACATTTTTGCATTATTCTCTACAAACTGTAGTCTTTTAATGCGTTATTGTGGTCAAACAATAATTTAATTAGTACATAGAAAATTACTTCCAGGCCTAAAAACAGAGAAAATATGTTATTAATTTTAACAATGAGTTCCAAAGTGTGTCACAGAACTTAAAGGTACATTGCGAATAACCAGCTTTCCATTATCGTAATTTCCACCGTGGCTTTCTTATTTACAGGATTATGTTAGGTTTGGGTGCGGCATGTGACTACCAAAAATGACCGCCATGACTGCGAAGTATTGCTGAAATTTCAAAAACAAATATTTTCTAAAGCGCCGGCCGGAGCTTCAAGATGGTCACAAGGACACGAATAAGTGTGTGGTGCAGGTTATTGGGAAAATTGTGCCAGAAATTCCTTCAAATTCACAGAAACTTCATTGGGCAAGAATTATTTTTTATTGTTGAAGTTCGGTAGGTAATTCGTGAGGTATATTTTGAAACGTTTTTAAGCCGATAAGTTGTTTTTACGCTGGAATTTGGTGTGTGATTCGTGAGGGATACTGTAATTGAAATATAGACGAGTATTCCTGAAACAATATAGTTTCATTTCATCAATAAGCCGAAATAAAATTTCCGCTTATTACAGAAATGAAGGAATTCGTCAGCCCCTATGAAGATTTTAGCTTACTTGTGAGATTTGAAAAAAATGACCGCTTTTTGAAATAAAGTGGTTCTAAAAGTTCACAATTTTGGGGTTATGATATTTACATCGAGCTCTGCAAACAACAGTTGTAAATAAATAATGTTATGTCAACCAGCTTGGCTGTTTTATGAAATGCACCTAGAGAAACTAAACTGTTCTGAAGTTTCGTTGATGAGACACGTTTCATTTGCATCAGTTTGTAGTACCAAAATGGAATGAAAATAATTACCGATGTATTAGCGAGTTTTCTCTTCTAATACATTTGATTAGAGTCATTGATTTTAATTGCAAACCAAACTACAGCTAGAAGGTTGAAAAAATTTAATATGAAAAAGCTCAAGAAATTCGATTCTCAAAAACAATTTGGAAAAACACTTTGCAAACTAAATATACTCCATCCTTTAGCAAAAACTTAATGGCCCAATTGTCTTAAGGATTTTTCCAAACATTGAAAAATACATCGCCTTCATAACAATATTTTCTCTGTAATCTACAGTTCATGTCCCAATTTGAGCAAATGAATGAAAATTTTTTGACAAGAACTTACCCATCAAACAACATTCAAACTGTTCAGAAAATTCATTTCCTTTGAACTTGATCAGCTCACTCCCCTGCAACAGCTTTACCATATGTCTAGCAGGGGTAAAAAATATAGAGTAATTTTGAAATTCGGTAAAATTCCCAGTTCCTAGAGAGCAACATAGCAACTTTCATGAAACGATACTTCTGATTTTCATTCAGTATCGAAGTACTGCTGCTTATAAGCATTTTCACAACAGGTATTTAAAATCTTGTTGAACTTGAGCGAGAAGAAGAACGTTGCTTGATGGGCATGTAAAACGTTTTTTAATAGGTAGTTTAGAAGGATAGTTTATTATTTACTCTTATACTCATTTTCGTTAATACAAAACGAAAAACATCTGCTGAGAAAAAACAGCGTGATCGAGAAAATTGGTATATCAAATGTACTCGTAAGTCATTTATTTATTTTTGTGGCAACTAGCGCCATTAACCCTTAAATCTGGCAGATTAAACTGGCATTTGAAGTTAAACTCAAATTCCACTCAGTTTCTATATTCAAACAGAAATGAGCGGAAAATTTTTTTCAAAGTCTCATCTGCTTAAGATGTGTGTAAATAATGAAGCAATTTATAAAAATAGACGGGTTACCTACTTTGTGCAAATCCCTTCAGCGATGAATCACTGAACAGTCAATCCTTTTAAAGTAGTTTTTTTAAGCCTTTCTTGCGTTTGAATTTTAACACGTTGACTCCAAAGTGGTACAAATGTGTACCACTACGTAAATTGCTCATTTACGTACCGAAATATGCAAATAACATTTCAACAATTTACCTTTCCCGAAATAAATTTTAGAGTAAATGGTAGCACATTATGGTTCAAGTGTATTCTTTAGACTTTTCAAACAGGTTAAAATGTATTAGAACAGAAAAGCAGGTTTTCAAAAAGACTTCTTCTAGCCTAACCAAACTGACCGTAAGCAACCGCACAATCGGACAACGTGTTAAAACTACTTATATTCAATGAAGTTCTGCGATAATTTACACTACCTTTTTCTAACTGTGTGGAAGTCTAGCTCATACTTTTTCCCATGCACCCACGCGTGCAGCACGAGTAGCTGGCCCTAGGCATTTTCCGAATAAACGAAGAAAGAAATTTCACGTTGCTTGCCCAAAATTGTTCTTTGCAAAATTCGAAGTCAATAAGGGAATGATTTCATTTCCAGTCCTAACTTTTCATCGAAAAGACAAATTTTTGTAGCTCATGTGCTTCTAGCCTCCATTGTTCGTAAGTTCACATCCTGGAAAGCTGAACTCTGGCATCATTTAGGATTGAAATATCCAATTGTATCAAAATTTCTTCGAGTGTAGCTATTATCGAAAGAAGAGAAAATAGACAGGAAAGATCTGTTAAAAGGTGCCATAACAAATTAATGCTAAAGAAAATTAAAAATGAATGAGACCCTAACTTTTCTTTAACATTCATATTCTCAAAATCGTTTCTCGTACGCAACACACTCCTCCTCTGACAATCATTCAGCTCAGCGGTTACCTTTTGTTTCCGATCAGTGCGTACAGGACAACTGCACAGAGATTTTTTCTATTAGAGCTTACATAACTAACTTAGCATTTTCAAGTACTATCCTTTCATGCTCCTCATATTTCTCATAAGGTAGACACTTTGAACTTCCATTTACCTTTCCACAGAAGAAAATATCTCATTCAGTTCAGGTCCCTCGAAGGTTTTATGGTCCCCCTCTTTATGGAAGCCAAGCTCGGTCTCACGTGACCGCGTTTCACAACCCCGAAATTTTAAACCAAGGCAGAGGTTTAGCTAAGCACCGCCGAGATCCTTTATGGGTTCAGGGCTGTTTGCACTGCGCACCCTTCCGGCCTCGGCACCACCGAGTGACTCCGTTGTGTTGAAGTGGTCTTCCGGCCTCGGCACCACTGAGTGACTCCGTTGTGTTGAAGTGGTCTTCCGGCCTCGGCACCACCGAGTGACTCCGTTGTGTTGAAGTGGTCTTCCGGCCTCGGCACCACCGAGTGACTCCGTTGTGTTGAAGTGGTCTTCCGGCCTCGGCA
>JACJUY010009570.1:5982-16341 GCA_014220935.1 Platorchestia sp. MABIK | reverse complement strand
GGTCTTCCGGCCTCGCACCACCGAGTGACTCCGTTGTGTTGAAGTGGTCTTCCGGCCTCGGCACCACCGAGTGACTCCGTTGTGTTGAAGTGGTCTTCCGGCCTCGGCACCACCGAGTGACTCCGTTGTGTTGAAGTGGGACATGAAAAGAAAAGATCCTAAGTTGTTCATGAAATTTATCTCGTGCTGGCAGGTCTTCTAGATGGGCTTACTACTAGTAAGTTCTTACTCTCGTAGTAAGTAAGAACTGGTAAGTAGTACTAGTACCAGTAAGCAGTAGAAGAAGTAGAAATAGTAGAAGTAGTAAGTACTCGTAAGTAGTAGTCTTACTTACTAGTAGTTAGTAAGAACTAGTAGTAAGTGCTACTTACTTACTAGTTCTTCTAGAAGGACTTGCACTGCCATCTACGCTTTTACGATGACGCGAATTGTTTGAAAATCTGTCCCCCTTAGATCTGAATTTTTGCCTTCAGCTCAGCTGCTCCATGATACAGGCGTGTTTGCCCAGCGATGTAATCGTTTCATCATCAACTTCCTGTTGTTGCTCGTGAAGCAGGGTCGAATTTAGGCAATCGATGTTTTTCCTGAGTTTGGTTTGCTGTCAAGTGACATAACAGACGTCGAACATGTCAATACACAAGAAAATGTACATTTAACGCAGAACTCCTCGATGTCATCTTATAATTAAATTTCACTTATTAAAACAGTGGTCGATGTCATCATTAATGAGACCTTGAAGAAACAGTTTGACAATTATCGTTTCAAACCATAGTCAATACCAATAATTATATAAGCAATGTAATTTGAAAAGAATAAATGTTCTCTACGCGTTTTTTCCGCATTGTTCAGATTTAAGGTGATTTTGTGGCTAGGCTATTTGAGCAAAGATTTAAAGGATCAAGACACTGCAGCAATAAACCCATTTGTCTTTTTTGAAGGAAGGGAGAAAACGACACCGTCGTGTGGCCTCCATCAGCTGAAGGAGTCTTTTATTGTGCCACAATAAATCCCTCTGAATTTTGAACGTGTTTGCTCCGAGATGTTTTATTTTTGTTACGTAATACAGAATACAAAGATATTCTTGAAGGATTTCTCAAATCATGGCCCCCTGAAGTTACTCAAGAGGAGGGTTAGATGTATTTTTGTTACCCTATGTAGAATAGAGAGATATTCTTGAGGGATTTCTTAAATTATAGCACACTGAAGTCACTCAAGAGGGAGGTTTAGATGTTATTTTGTTAAGTAATGTGGAATAGAGATATATTCTCCTGGGGATGATTAAAATTACAGGACACTGAAGTTACTCAAGAGGGAAATTCAGCTCAACAAAGTCACTGCTCTCTAGTGTTACAGAACAAAGACTTGAGGAAGAAAAGAATGGACAATAAAAAAATGAGAAAGAGAGGAAAACAGAAAACTGAAATGGATAGAAAAGATATCGCTGAAAATTAAAGGTGAATAGAAATTATAAAACTCATAAGGGGAGGAAAATAAGAAACAGAAAAAGATAGGAAAACAGAAAATATAAAACTGAGAAAAATAGGGAAATAGAAATTATAAAACTGAGAGCGAGAAGCGAACAAAAAATACAAAACAAAGAAAGAGAGAAAATGAGCAAATGAAAGTAGCTTCTGCATTTGAGAATTCACATGCTATTTTTAGGGCTATGATTCATCATTTTTTTCGGAACCTTAGAAATATAAAACGCAGTATCATCACAGTTGTAAGTTGCGAAGCCAATGCGAGCGAAAAGTATGAAAAAATTGTTATTCTCACTATTTATCTCAGGTTTTTGAGGGCAAAGGTATCGCTGTGAAGTTGACGACAAAATAACAAACTCGCTCGTGCTTGTTGTTCCCCGGCTTGATAGCAAAAAATAAAACAACTGTTTAATAAACATCAATATCTCATAAGAACTTTAAAGTGATGTATTTGAATGAAACTGAAGGTTGCTTTTCGAGCTGAATATCAATTCCCTCAATAATGTGAAATTTTTTTCTAATAAAAGAAGTGCATGAAACCCCAACATAATTTCAAAATCAATTACTCGATGAAAACTTTTCGTTCAGGGTCAGGGCATCAGCAAAAGTTGGGAACAGCTGCATACAAAAATCAAAACTGACACAAATTCAAGGAAGATTGTATTTTGAAAGATTTCCACAAATACCTCCAATAAAATAAGAAAGTCTTCAAAACTGTTTGAAAGTTCATCATGCAAAGAATGTGAGGATCAGGATGGAGAAAAATTAATTTTTCACGTTAGAAATAACCTACCTTTTAAATGCGACGGCTATGAAGAATATTCTCGGTAAATTAATGCATCAAAATAAAGAGCAGCTTTCTCATTTAGTGATACATCGCTAAATACCTGTGGCGGTACCTCGAATTTAGAACTCCAAGAACTCAACATTTAGCACATTTTACTAACATTTTTTATAGTTTGGAACAGCAACATGAGACAGAAGTAAATTAATGTTTTGCAAGTTTCTAAATGAAGAAAAATACTCCAATGAATCTTCATTGCATAGCAACACAAGCGCAGCCATTACATTTTAATCAAGACAAATACTTGAACTACCATGAGCAGTTTTGGAAAAGTCTCTAGTATTTTCTAGCATTTTTAAGAGTGGTCACGACGAGAGATGCTTGAAAAAAATCTCCGCAACTAAAATCATCCCGAAGAAAATGACAATTACCATTTTTCAGTCTTTTCAAAAATTGTCACGAAGTGAGATGCTTGGAAAAAACTTCAAAAATTACATCGTAACGTAACGAAAAAAATAAGATCATTTAAGTCCTGATATCAACTCGTGGGTCAAGGAAAACGATGATATTCTCCCACTCAACGTCCTCCAGGTCACCTTCAACTCGGTTCATTTTCTCGGAAATATTTATTTTTACTTCAGGGAACGCAACGCAACAAGAAGATCTCAGGCCATTTTTTTAAAGTAAGCTCAATTTAAAAGAACAGTTTTATTGCGCCCAGGAAACAACATACTCTTCGTCTTGAAAAATGCTACGAAGAAACGTAACGAAGGCTTCCTGCATTTTGCTGCAGCATGGCTTAATTTGCACGTGTGTTATGAAATAAAAACCGGCTCTTGGAATGTAAATCAGGGGACAAACTCTGTTTACGTTGTCGTTCCTGCGTCTTTCTTTCATAGTAAATATTTTGTTGGAATAAATTTCTAAATATGGCAAACCATGAACTCTGTTCAGTTGTGAATTGAAATTCGTTTGCAGGTAGATTTAAAAATATTTACAAATTAAACTAAACCAACGAAATGCATCGTCGAATTTGAGACAAGTCAGGTTCTCCTGTTTTAAACACGAGGTAGAAATTCAATTCAGAAACAACTTACACGAATTACCTTCGAAACTTAAAGAGATATCAGTCTGATGCACGAAAAGAGAACATGATATCATCAACACTTTGAGTCACTGGTGGTCGAGAAGAGGATTTTCATAATGCTATTGGCCGACTAGCAATCACGAACTCAATTTTCATAAATACCCAATCAAAACTAAATGAGAACACGATCCAGTTAATATATGCTATTTTCAAAATTACTTTCTACAATGGACTTTGAATTTGAGTTAAATATTTACCATCGCATTCAAAGAGGTCAGGTTCACCAATCTTCTAAGATGATTTCGCCTGATTGTATTCGCCAACAATCAAATTGTTTGACAAATTTTTCGTAAGATAAAAGACTAAAACGTATTCCTAAGACGTGCCCTACACCAAGTCTTGTACCCGGACTACGAAGGTTTTGCTGAGCGTAATTTTATTTGTGTCAAGCGTAATTATTTTGCCTTTCTCTCATTTCATCCAGGTCTGAATATGTTTTTATTTGTATTATAAGACAGTCATGTCTAAATAAATTTTTAAATATATTTAAATCCTGTCAAGTCTAAATATAATTTTGTGTTTATTTTATTCGTGTCAAGTCTAAATGATATGCAGCGTCTGGGCGAGGCTGAAATGAACGAATGAAGGTCACCAGGGAAATACATAAAGACATCCAAGAACGGAATTCAAATCATTTTGGCTGTGGGTACGTGTTTCTTTTGATCCTCAAATTTTTAAATGAAAATGCCATTTTTACTTCATAATAACGACTTATTATAAAAATAATTCCTACGGTAAAAATTATCTGCACACGAAAATGACATTTCTAGGATATTCCATTTACAACACACGATTACTGCTAATTTGGGACCATAATGTCACCCATCAGATAATTGAATTTTTGAAAAATTTTCATGAGAACTTCATTCTGAAAATGATTATCTCACGCCTAGGATATTTCACCGTAAAATACACAAGCCCGCAGTTCACACGTGTAAGTTGTACTTTCACACACTATGTAATCAGTTACGCTTTTCTTGAGCGCTTACTCACATGTACAACTTTTTTGTAAATTGTCAAATTTTGTATATTTTGTTTGAAATTTTTTGTATATTTTCCCACCTGGAAGCGCCCTGCGTGGAGTATCACATCTAAGCACATTCCTCTACATCTCTACATATATTTAAAAGTTTACCAAGGAGCATGTTTCCCAAAAAATCAGAATTAAAAAATCCAAAAGAAGCACATTTACCACACGAACACATTTAAAACATTACCATGGAGCATATTTATCAAAAGAGCATTGTTTAAAGTTTACCAAGGAGCATGTTTATCAAAAGAGGTAATTTAAAAATTTACCAGGAAGCATGTATACCAAAAATAGCATATTTAAATGTTTACCAAGGAAACTGCCAAATTCCAGTGGTAACTAATTAAATACATTAACAAGCAAAATCACTGCAAATGAACAGCAATTCAAAATTTTTCGATAGCTTCAGGGTAGACTAAAGAGTTACCTCTATTCTACAAAGTTGCCTGAAAAGTATTAAATAAAACCAAGGTCTCAGTATTAGAAATATTAGTTATAAACCAATAAGACGCAATGACTTTTGGAGTTGACGAAAGAAAGTGGAGTTGACGAAAGAAAATAAAAGCGTAAACATTGCTGAGTCTTCATAGACGAGGCAATCAGTCACCCATCATGTTGATAAATGGGGATTTTTTATTCAGGCGATTTACTTTGATTGTCCTTGATTCAATAAAAACGCTAAACGATACTAGAGAGACCTTCAGATTGTGATGAAAGCTCACTTCGGACAGGGTGATGACGGGTAAAAACTCACGGGCATGGAAAGTTATTTTAAAATTCGACCAAAATGAATGAAATTAATGTAAGAACTGTCTCCGCTGTTATTACTTAAAAAATCTACTGCCAGTGTTAGTTCAAAATTCAAATGCTAATTGTTTCAAGCCTCAGCGTAAGGAGTCTCCTGTAGAGCTGCTCAATGTGTTCAGGAATGTGAATATAATTATTAAAACCCTTGTTTCTAATTAAAAATCAGGTGTTTGAACCTCCTGATGTCATTCAGATCTAGTCAAAAGTTCAGTGCTTTTCGAAGAGTGACGTACATTTTCGATTTTTTTCGTAATTGATCTTATTGAATATCCCTTCGTACACAAGACCAAATGTTAGCACCGGCAGTGTGTGCGTACAACTACGCAAAAAATGACGTCTCATTTGGATCTACAGTATCCCAAGATGATGTTGCTTAAATTTACTTCTGATTGGGGAAGTTATTACGACAAAGTATCTTTAAAAAATTTGTCTTTCTTGTATTTTTCCTTCCGTAAAATTGTTCTATCAATGGAGTAATAATTATTGAATTTTTTACTGTTTTATTTCCGATTCTGTCCCGAAATAACATTTTTATCTGTCCAACCACTTCAAAGAGCTAACAACCAGCTTCAAATTGGACGAATGAACACAGTTACACACAAGTTAACTTGTCCCAGCTGATTCTTCAGATTTGCTTAATAATCACTTCAGAATGTCAAAATGATCAACATTTGCAATATTTTTTCCACGGAATCGAGTGAAAAACTGAGGTTAAAATTTCTTTGGTAATCTGCAGTCTCCGTATAGCGTTTGGACACTTTCTCCTCACAGTGAACGCTCAGCGGCTTTATGCGTGTGGCAAGTGAATTGTAGCTCTTCTACAGAATTTCTGTGAGGCTTTTGCACTGCACTTTCCAGGGTTGTATTTCTGTGACATATTTGCTGGTCATTTTTGTTCACTGAATACTGCCTTAAAATGCTTGTAAATATGCGACAATCTTGCGAGATGTATTTTAATCTACAGGTATGTTAGGATACTTGCGCACACTCGACTGCAAGTGGTCAAGTGTTGGGGAAAAGAACAAAATAACGAAACGATTTTCCCAGTGAATAGTAACAAATTTGAACTGAGATGACTCTATAACTTCCCATTTTTTAAATTCCTGAGCACCGAAAAAAGTGTTAGATTCACATACCAGGAGATAAGATTCAAAATGAGCTCTAAGCGCGCACTTCACTAGTGACTAGAAACGATTTTCACACCACGTTGACTGTGATGAGTTAAACTGAAGTTCAATATTCTACTCAAACTTAAATTCAAAAGTTGTTAAAAAATTTAAAAATGCCAAACATTAACTGGGAATATTGAATGCCATTAATTTTAAAGCTTGTTAAAATAAGTTTCAAGTCACCCATCGATGGGTCGTTTGGCAGCAGGACAAACCTAAGCACGATCCACCGGTTGGTCGTACCGCAAAGATCGTGTTTAAGAAAAATCTTCCTTAGGAGACGCTGCACTAAATACTCGTACACGGAGTGCATCCGTTGTGTAGGCCAAGAAAAATGCCTCCTTCGGCCTGCGTTCATCCCTTAAACACCAGCGATTACTCTTCGCCCAATCTCAAGTTCAGGCAGAGCTCTGAACGATGCTTTAATTAACGAGCCATCCGTTAGTGCCACAAAAGCCGTATTTAATCATTACGGGATACTTTACCACGTAACAACGGAGCTAAATAAATACTTCCGAGGCAGATGAGGCTGTTTCCCACGAGAGTTATACCTCAATGAACAGTCCAACATAGATAAAAGTTTCTGGGAGTTTATTTTCGCCTGCCCAACGTTCTGATTATTCTGATTTTTCTGGAACAATACTTAAATACATTTCGTCATTTCTTTGACTTGCAAACGTCCGGCAACAAATCAAATGAAAAATAAACTGAAACGAAAACAAAGATTTTCCGATGTAATCTACTGCACGGTGATCAAGGCATTAAATACTGTCAGTATTTCTTCGCCTAAGACACGATACTGAAGGCATTAAATACTCTCGAAAATTTCTTAGTCTAACACACCATGCTAAATACGTTAAATACAGTCACCAATTTATTTGCTTAATGTACGATGCTAAAGACATTAAATACTGCCAATAATTAGTTTGCCTAATACACGATGCTCAAGGTTTTAAATATTCTCGCTAATTTCCTTGCCTAACACACGATGCTGAAGGCATTAAATACTGTCAATGATTTCTCTGCCTAGTACACGATGCTCAAGGCATTAAATATTCTCGATAATTTCTTTCCCTGAAGGAGTCTATAACGACACCTACTTCGTAAGCAGCAGCGACCATCTCCTTAACTTATCAGATGAGAAGCGTGCACCCGAGCGCCTGAATATTGAGCAGCTATTCATTACAGCGCTCAGCTTCCCACATTTTCTGTCCCGTATTTCCGACACATCGGGCCGAGATTAGATGCAAATGTACTCACTTATTTCATGAGTTTTGAACATCGCAAGGTGTTCTATGGTGCCCAAGTAGCGGAGTGGTTCTAGTTTAACTATCAGGGCTTAAATTCACAGCAGAGAGATAGTCCAGTTCACCTGTTTAAGGTTTGATACGCTTCGTGAGAAGGGACCCACCGGTGGTCACTTAGGGGATTTTCATAATGCTACTGATCGACCAGTCGCAGACTCAATTTTCATGAACACTTAATAAAAGCCAATTAAAGGCAAGATCAATTTGGTGTTCGTCATTTCCAAAATTGATAACTAAAATAAACTCTAATTTGAGTTGGCCGTTCAAGTTCAATTTAAGCCGCCCCTGTTAACGCGTTAATGAAGCTACGCGTAATTTAGCACCTACAGCGCACCCCAATCGATGAAGTCAATGACGTTGACTGACTGTACTGAAGCACTGGCGATGAGCACCTCACATCTCACTACAACGACGTCAGCTTAGCGCATTCATCGCGTATCCGAGGCAGTTAACGATCGGTTTGGTTAGGTTGTTAGTAGCAGAATCAACTTTACAGCTTGAATATATTTTATCCTTCACATGAAATTTGAAAATTCAATTGCACGATAACATTTAACCTCGTTTGATAACAGTTATTCGTTAAAAAGGTCTTGAAACAGAGGAAATGTCATTCATTTATATAAGACCGTGAATTAGAAATTCATTGATTGAGACACATATGGCCCAATAAGCGACGAACGTGTTAACAACGACGGGAAGGGTTCGGACCATTACCGAAGCCAGCAAAAAGTCATTCAAAACATACATGAGTTCTTTTGGTGACCTTGAATTCACGTTTATTGACAAGTGGAGGTCAAAGGTTCCAGTCTTCTTAATTGTTTTCTTGAATAAATATATTTCTTGGAAGAAAAGAAAACTGGTGGATGATAATGGAAGTTTTTCATCCACACTTCACACACCCACCGCTGTTCTACACATTGGAAAGAAAGACGAGGTAGATCGATTCAGCAACGGGAATTATAAACCGCTCTTCGCCTCAGATAAATCGCAATTAAGCTTTTAAACCAGAACAACTAGTAGTCATTTCTAGTGGTCCTTCCCGGGGTATTTGACAGCCGCATTGAAAACGAAATAAAAGATTTTAGGATGAATCACAAAGTCTACACCGCCTGAAGTTGTTGCGCTGGAGTTTCTCAGCCTTATCACGACCTGTACAAAATAGAGTTCAACAAAGCGTTCAGCAGAGAGTTCAGCAGAGCGTTCAGCAAAGCGCTCAGCAGAATGCTCAGCAAAGTGAGAATGCCAACAACTGTCGCTCCGTAGGCCGTTCTTTCAACGTTCTCATTCGCGAAACGAGATCACAAATGTTTGATTTTTTGACTCGTTACCGACATCCTTCGTCAATTTTTGCAGCTTTTACCATAGATACTCGCTGGAAATTACTGCCCGAAATGCGACTGAATATGATGTGTTCGCTCGAAATTACTGTCCTGAGCCAGCAAAATGAGCCAGAATATGAGAGTTACTCGAAGCAGCTACCGCATTCCAGGCAGAAGCAAGACCAGCAGAGTTGGGTCGTCACGCGCCAGATATCTCCGTGCTGCGGCCCGGCTTTGAAGCATGACCGATCCTGCCAGTCGTATCGCGTCACTTGATTCATTCAGACCTGATCGTCCCAACAAAGCTTCAAGGATCATTTGTTGCATCGTCAAGCAACGCACAAGCCAGACTTTGAGAACGTTGCAGTGTAAGAATTTTTCCAAATTAAAACAGTTATAACTAAGCAGAATTGAATTGGAATAGAATGTAATGGAATGAAAAAAATGGGAGAGAATGAAATAGCGTGGAAAAAATGGATGGAAATGAAATAGGCTAGAAAAGTAATGTAGAGCAGAGCAGAGCAAAGTAGAGCAGAGCAAGGTAGAGCAGAGCAGGGTAGAGCAGAACAAAGTTGAGCAGAGCAAGGTAGAGCAGAGCAGGGTAGAGCAGAACAAGGTAGAGCAGAGCAAAGTAGAGCAGAACAAAGTAGATCAGAGCAAGGTAGAGCAGAGCAGGGTAGAGCAGAGCAAAGTAGAGCAGAACAAAGTAGAGCAGAGCAAGGTAGAGCAGAGCAGGGTAGAGCAGAACAGGGTAGAGCAGAGCAAAGTAGAGCAGAACAAAGTAGAGCAGAGCAAGGTAGAGCAGAGCAGGGTAGAGCAGAGCAGGGTAGAGCAGAACAAAGTAGAGCAGAACAAAGTAGATCAGAACAAAGTAGAGGAGAGCAAAGCAGAACAAAAGCAGATCAGAGCTGAGCTGATCAGAGCATAGCAGAGCAGAGCAGAGCAGGACAGAATGAAATAGACCGTCGGCACAGGAGTGGTATGGACCCTATTATGAATATTTAGTTTTTAACCTAGTTACATTCCGTTACACAGCAATTACACTACGGAAGCAGAATACGAGTGTTGTTTGGGGGCACTAAAAATACTAAAACACTGCTTGTATTTCCACTATCAGTGTGCTATACCCATCATCACCACCATCAGTGCCCCATACCCATCATCATCACCATCAGAGTCTTATATCCATCTTCACCACCATCAGTGTCCCATACCCATCATCACCACCATCAGTGCCCCATACCCATCATCACCACCATCAGTGTCTTATATCCATCATCACCACCATCAGTGTCTTATATCCATCATCACCACC
>JACJUY010009567.1:9270-21094 GCA_014220935.1 Platorchestia sp. MABIK | reverse complement strand
ATGGCTGTAAAAATTTATTTTAAATAAACCAACTTTACTTTTCAGTTGTCTTATTTTAATTAAATTGGAAGTTCCACATTTGATTTGAAATTAAATTATGGTCTTGTAATGTGCACTGGTTCAGAAACAAATAACTCTCATTTTTATCATCAAATTGGAGGGCCGATTTTTCCGTTAAGATCACTACAGAGATTTTTGTTCAGAATTTTCTGCATTGAGCTGCAATGATCGGTGAAAAATATTTCTCCTAGGATCAGGCTCCGCACTGATCTTCGGAAAAATGCACTGTTCCCAGATTATCGATGCTGATCCGCACTAGCATTTCTGACCGGGGATACTTGTTTCTATCAAACGAATGTACACGTGGCTATATTTATTATTAATTATATGATTGATATTTATGTTATTACATTTAGACCAGAGGTGCACAACTAGCAGCTCCTGGGCCACTGTAAAAAATAATTTATTGATAAATTACCCAACGTTTTTACATCACTCCATTCACGGGGATACAACTATTGTTCTAATGGGAATTAGAGCTCCCAGGGGATTATGTGAGATACCGAGCTAAATGTTAGGTCGGTCTTCTTTTTGTTGAAATAGAATTAGTTTTTTGTTTTGTTACGGACCATCAGTTTTCGGCTCACTGCTGTTCTGTTTTCTCTTTCAACTTTTTTCTTGTTTCATCAACTTTTTTTAGCTTACTGTTTCTATGCACCTCGTGCATTGATTCCGCGTTCCCTAAACTCAGTGCTAAATGGTGACTTCATCCTTCCCCTTTTTGAACATTGTTGTCGTAGTAAAGGTAGGTTAAAACTTTCTTATAATCAATCAATTTTTACATCAATTTATTAATAAACATTGTTGCGCCTCTAGAGTCGCTACGTTTTACTCTAGTCCAGTCAGTCTCACTGCAAGAAAGTAAAAAGATGGTTTGCTTAGGCCATGGCCAATCTCAGCATAATGTCTTGCAATGATCTATGGGTATAACAAATTTATGGGAGGGATGGATTTGTGCGACATGCTGCTCTCTTTGCGCAGGGTCAAAGTCGGAAATAAGTGGTATTTCCCATCGTTTTTATTTGCTAAAGATTGCTGTTACAAATGGCTGTTGCCGTACGGAATGATTATTTTGGTAGTCTNCAGAAAGTCTTATGCTGTTTCCCAAATTTTCAGTTTTATTAAAACAAATTGAAAAAAAATCGAGGGTCAAATTTAGTTTCGAAAAGTGCGGATTTATGACGTCATAACTTTTGGACAAAAATTAATTATGAAGTCAATTAGGACGTCCTAGAAAGCCCTTAGATTTCCACATCCAATGATACCAAAATCATTACTGTAGCTCAAATTACTGTAGGAGGAGATGCATTTTGAAACCCCTAAGTCTATTCTTAACACTATCAGCAAAACAAAAAAACACAAACCATTTTATTCAAAAATGTTTAAAAAATTTTGGTTCAGGTTAGACCTCTGAAATCATTATAGAGCAATACAGAGACATAGGAAATGGCATAGCAACGTCGCGCCGTGAAGAAAGTGCTAAGGGGGAGGTGTAACATGATAAAATACCACTTCCCCCTCCCCTCCCCCCATCATTCTTCAAACCCCCGTAGCGGGCGAACGAGTGAACGTACGAGTCTCATTTTTTCACAGGATGTACCTGATCTCCTACACTTCCTATAGCAGCAAAAATCCCTATTTCTTAAATTGTTTCAAAATCCTGGATTCCTATGCACTGTCCTTTAGGGGACTACTCAACACGTTTTCGAAAATCAGGGGTCTGGACCGCAATCGTGGCCTACTATATTCTAGATTCCTTTCCCTGGTATTCTCGTGTGGCTCATGCGTCGTGTCAAAGGCGACTACATACAGTAGCCACGTTATCTCCGCCTTCGAACCGCAGCGTTGCGGAACGGGGAAGTGGACTACTGTTGTCTGCCAGAGGAGCGTGAGACAGCTGCTGTGATTGGTCCACAGATTGGTGTACAGTTCTCTCGTTTCGATGATCACGATAGCAAATTGATCACGATTTTTTTGTGGGTAAGTATAACAAACTTTCAATTATTTATATAGGTGACTATATATTATTTTGATTGCTGCCTGTTAATTAGGGTGGAAAAATTACGAATTAAGGGAACCATCTGAGGCCAAATTGGGCCCCCGCGGCACCCATGCCTCAATTTTTTTTTGTCTAAAGAGGATCCTTGTGGTATGGGTTATTGTGCCATGATATATTATGGCGCTACGGACACCAGAACCCCTCCCCCAGGGGGGTCCAAAAGGGGGCCGAAATCATTATAAATTGAGTGTGTTTCTTTTTTTGTTGAAAAAGGATCCTTAGGGTATGGGTTATTGTGCCATGAAATATTATGGCGCTACTGACACCAGAACCCCCCCCCAGGGGGGGTCAAAAAGGGGGCAAAAACCAAAAAAAATTGAGGGAGGTTTTTTTTTGTCGGAAAAGGATCCATTAAAATCGTAACTACTCATTGAATTTTGATGCTAGACCAAAACCAAAGACAGTTACAGAATTCTTGAAACATTTCTAACAAATTTATTTATTTCAATTTGAACATTTTGAAAAAAAAATTTTGAGAAATGCGAAATTAAATAAAATTTCAAACAATTATTTTTGGGTTCGGATTCAAATAAATTTTTTGGTTTTCTCAAATTTGAATGCAACAATAAATAAATTTGTTAGAAATGTTCCAAGGATTCTAAAACTGTCTTTGGTTTTGTTCTAGCATCAAAATTCAATGAGTTGATCCGTCTTGAAATGTACATAAAAATGTATGAAAAAACTCATTTTATTAAAAAAAATGATATAAAAAATATGGCCTAAATCGAAAAAATGACACGAGTAAAAAATGTTTACTTTCAAAAATACATATACTGACCAATTTTCAAGCGAATCGACGACAAAATTTGAAAATCCCGGACCTATATAAATGAGCTACATGGTGAGTACTCAAATAAAATGTATTTCTATATGTTTTTATGCACGATATTTATTATGTTACATTGAAATTTACAAGGAAAATATTGCACATTATTCGCACATAAAAATTGATCAAAGAAACTGCATTCATGTACATCAATTGTCAGTGATATTTCAATTCAAAAGTATATTTTTTTTTTGCCTCTCATGAATAATAATACATTTATACCATTCAAATTGTATCTCCTCATTGAGTTTTGATGCTAGAAAGAAATTAAAGACAGTTTTAGAATCCTTGGAACATTTCAAACAAAGTTATTCAATTAAATTTGAACATTTTGAAAAAAAAATTTTGTGATATGCGAAACTTTATAATAACAATTGTTTGAAATGTTGTCATAAAGTTTTGCGTATCACAAAAAGCTTTTCAAAATGTTCAAATTGAATTAGATAACTTTGTTAGAAATGTTCCAAGGATTCTAAAACTGTCTTTGGTTTTGTTCTAGCATCAAAATTCAATGAGGGATACGTCTTGAAATATACATAAAAATGTATCAAAAAACTCATTTTTATTAAAAAAATAAAAAAATTCCCTAAATCAAAAAATGAAATGAGTAAAAAATGTTTACATTCAAAAAATACAAATACTGACCAATTTTCATGCGAATCGGACGAAAAAAGGCCAAAATCCCGGATGGTACTGAAAATAACTGAAATAACTGAACGAGCACTTATTTAATTAAAATATTTTGTAAACTGAATTGGAAGCCAAATTCTATTATATGTGAGCCAAAACAGATGAGGTTAGAGAGTACTAGGTTGTGTTAACGGTGTTTTTACCTCACTGGACTTTCAAAGCTTGGAGTCTGAGAAGCTCTCAACCGCCAAAGACGCTTAAAACAACAAAATAGATATCGCAAAATAGATATAAATGTCGCTTCAGCTTATTTACAAGATCGATGTCACTTCTAAGAAACGTTTTTTTTAATCGTTTGTAAATACCTATAGGGTGCGTACGTATTAAAAAATTGCAGATTTCAAAATGTGGCTTCCCTGATAACAAATAGTATTAACGACGCCTGAGTTTTTAGGAATGCTCACTTTTTCAAATTTTACACGCAACTTACGATCCTGAATTGAAGAATAACCCATGAATGTTATTGACACTGATCATTTTTAGACTTTTGACAGCTCTTCCTCAAACTTTAATCAGCACACACGTGAATCTCTGTATACTCGTAAATTGAAAACATCACACAACGTAATTCGGAGCTCTTGCCCATTAAAAAGTTTGGCCAATAATCCACTTCCTCACTCCTCTCTCCGTTTTCCCTTTTATAATAGTACTAGAAAATTTTTCCTTCGTTCTGAACCGCTTACACGTAATTTTTATATTTTCACTAAGCGTCTATTCGCTTAGCTGAATTTTGAATGAAAGGTTCTTTCGGTTTCGAAGTCGTAGAAAATTATCTTATATATGAAACGTTTGTAATAAATCTTTTCACGATTTTTCGTATCCATCGGATTCGGTGTTAATACTTTACTTTGTTAAACAAAAATATCGTAGCCGAAATGCCCCTTCTACGATCATTAACAATATTTACTCCAGCTTTTATTCCACTTCGCTTATGAATCAGTTGTAGACTTGAAAGAATATTTTGAAGCTATGATTGTATACTGGTCCCAAATTTATTCATTCATTTGGTTAAAAAAATCTTACAGTTATGAAAATACTACTATCCCGTTGAACGCCGAGATTTTGAATTGCAGTGGAGAATACTGATAGATGCATTCTTCTACTTGAAACAAGCGTGGCTTTGCCACCCCAGTGGGAATGCTGTATGGAACACGTCTCTTGAAGGAGAAATTACTGGTTTGTAACTCCTTTGTTATCACATTACATGTTTTTTAACCCAGAGGCTCTCAACCATTCACCACATTTTGAGATCATTAAAAAAACATTCATCTAATCCTAGCATGAATTTTAAGCTACAATATGTGGGAATTTGCACGCTGAAAAAAAATTGTTACTGGTAAATTCAGAATTAAATGCAACTATTAATGACAAGTACATCTGAATTAGGGGATCATGATTGCTCATCTATGGGAATTAGCGCTCCCAGGGGTAAAATGTGAGGGCCCGAGCTAAGAGTTAGGTAGGCCTTCTTTTTATTTAAATAAAATGTTTTTATTTCATATTAGCCCTTTGAGTACTGACGGGACTTTAGTGTCCGAGATGGCTAGTGCTTCCAGTTTAGTTTAGCGAACACAATTTTGAAGTAATTTAACTAGTAAGGGAATATTTTGAAGTAAATTTCAAAATTAGGAAAATAAAAGCATTCTTCAAACCATTTTTTAGACACTCCAGAGGCCTGCTTGCAAGAATTACCAATGATTACTTCCCAAGTTCACGCTACAGAGTCCGAGGAACATATTCAATAACCTTTCGATTTATCTTGAGAGAGTTTTTTCTAACCTTCGTTCAGTTTCCGACAAGTTCGGACAAAAACTTATAAAAAATTATTGAGTTTTTCTTAAATTTAAAAGCTTCATTTTCAACGTCGAAATATTTATTTCGCCAAACTAAAAGCTTAATATGATTTTTATTTGAAATAATTAGGCGCTTGCTTAAAGCGAAAAACACCCACACTAGGGTAATTTTACTAATACTTAAAGGTACTGACAACTTTTTTCCAATGAAATTTTCCCTAAACCATTTGAATTTCCGTACTCAAAGGGTTAAAAGGACCACCTATCTTCGGTTCACTACTGTCCTGTTTTTCAGCACCTACAACTTTCTTCCGCAACTTTTATCTTGTTTCATGAACTTCTTTCTTAACTTACTGTTTCTATGCCTCTTGTGCATAGACTTCTCATTTAGCTGGAACCGTATATCTTTTACTTTTTATGCATTATATCTTTTCATACAAGATGTTGATGTGTTAGAAATGAATCTATGATTGGTACTGTTGTAGAACTAGTATATATTTAAATAATTTATTCATCGTAGGTGAACATCAAAATAATTGGTAATTAAAGTTATTACAATTGATCATCTATACCTGTGGTCCCGAAAAAGGTCATTGCATTGTAAAGCAGCCTACCAAACACTGTTTAAATGAATAGCTTAAACCTAATCAAATATTAGGTTGGCGCTAAATGTAATTCCTAAATAATTACCTACAAACAAACATGAAAATGTTTCATGAGCACGATTGAAATAAAAAATTCTAATGAATTACCATGAAGACCCATGAAAAAATTATAGAAATGTGAACGACGCATAATATTCATGAAAAAGAAATAGGTAATATTCAGGAGTAAATTATCTTATTATCTTAAATCCTCCCAAGACGAACGAGTTGCCTTTTCATCATTAATACTTAGATTAGAGAATACATCCGAGATTGATTTTGAGTGCGTTATAGGATTATTTAATCTCTGATTTTAGAAAGAAGCGAGTTCCAAGTTTTAGTTGAATTGTGTTCAGATTGCTCTCTTAAAAAGTAGTACGAAATTATTTCTACATTTTTCTATCAAAATTGCACATAATGTCAATTTGTACACATTCTAATTGTTTTAGATTTTCGTCGCTATCGTTTGACAAAGGTTTGTAAATGTAATTTCTTAGGGATGACTAAAAAAATCACACAATTTATGTGTTTTCAGAGTCTCAAATGAATCGTTTGTGTGTGCATTGTATTGCGGGAAATTTTCTGAATTCCTCACACAATCAATGAACGAGAAGGAATACACAATAATTTATTCAAATTGTTTTTCTGTGTTATTGTTAAGCCGTGGAGATACGAGTAGATATTCGTCTACGTATACCAAACATTTCAAAAGAAGTCTATTAAAGCACGGCCAGATTAGAAGTTAAAAAACTTTTTGACAATGTCAAAAGAGTTCATAAGTAACTGACAGTAAGTATACATTAAAGCATCGCAACGGCGATCTTTTACTTAATTTTAGGTGCCTGAAACTTCATTAGTTTAAAATCCATTCAAATTCTTGCTAAAATGGTAAAAGCTCAGCGTTTGCAGTTGATCCGATGGGGGGTAAGGAGGTACGCTTGGCAGGTCGCTAGTTGACTGCTTCCAGCAGTAATTTTACAAGAACATTGATCTCAGTGTCCCCAGCCACACCAAAACTCTGCCTCACAAACGTAAAATACCTGTAAACGTCAACTGGAAAATAACGGTATAATTTAAAGAAAACAGTCAACATCATATGAGCTCATTTGAATGAAAATCATCGTATTTAAGGATTAAGCGAGGTCCAAGTTAAAGAAAATTACCTAGTTATACACCACCACCAAGCACAATCGCTGAAATAGTGTGGCAAAATAGAAACCATGGTAGACAAATTGCAGCAAAATGATTAGAGGATACTGCGAAAAACAAATCCCACCGTTAGTTACAATCGAAAAATCCCACCAAAACTTAGGAATAACTTTTCATTTATTTTGCTCTATTTCAGATTAACTACGCTAAATAGAAAATTAACAATACACACCTGAGCTAATGGTGCAACTCTGTGTAGAAACACTTGGTACAAGGACGAAAATGGAAGTTTAGAGAAAATAGTTAGGAAAGTGCTCCTGAGCAACTTAAGTTTGAGGTTTACAATATAAATTTTAAAGCAGAGAATTAAGGGTTTAAGATTTACAATTTAAGTTTGAGTTTAAGGACACAACATCAGAGTATGGCGACTCGTTGGTCAGGTTGAACCTTTTAGTTTGAGTTTCACTCTAGCAGCCTGATTTAATAGTTTGAATTTCTAGAGCACTTAAGGAGGCCACTTTAAGAGCAGTAACTTTTTCACGCACACGCTCACACTCACACACACACACACACACACACACACACTAATTTAGAATAGAGATAGAGCACCAAAGGAAATGACAAAGAGGAGATGAGGAGTGTACAGGGAATTTGCGCAGGGGAAGCCTCGACTTGCCCCATGCCACTGTTGCCAGCGGGATGCAACCTCAGTACGAAACTCAGCGTCGAAGGCGACGCGCAGCTGCGAAGTGTCGCAAGTTTAACCGGAACTCATATACTTAGTGAGTCTCAAAGGTATATACAAAACAAATGCCGGGTAGAGCCGGTCGAAGTCCGTCCTGCCTTTGCCTAGAAGCTACCGGAGCCTGAACACAACTTAACTGTTTATCTAATCACGGCATTAAAAACTGAACACGACATTTAACATTTAATTTGGATGTTAAGAAACATTTTAATTTTGGTAAATTTTTGACTAACTTGTACGGTTTTTTCAACTGATTTGTGTTTTTTGGGTTTTTGCATCTTTTTGTAGGGTATTGTAGTACTTTAGTAAGATTCGTTGGCATCTTAGTACACATAGAAAATTGCGTATTCCAACAGCACGAGTCTGTTGCTTCAACATTTTGGATGCCTTGTAAGCCAACGGTCGTGTGTTTGAGTTGTGTGCTGGTGAGTGTGTGGTGTTGTGTATTTGGTCCCATGAGAGTTTGTTGTTTCAAGTGGTGAGAAGGCTGGCAGTCTAAGGGCCCATAAAACACGAGGGCAAAGGTTGAATTAGGGTGCTGGAGACACTCGCTGTGTGTTTGGAACAGCGATAAGCGGAGCTCGCACCACGAAGCATGAACTTCTACAAGAAATACACCGAGAAAATATTGGTGCCAAATGCTAAAGGCTATTAAAAAAAGAGATTTTAGACTTTGAACAATTGAGGGGAGAGAAATTCGAGCACCAGAGTATCCAATTGTGACCGCTATGCTGGGGAAGGAAGGAGGAGCTAACCGAACACCTCTAACATTCTTAATATGTGATTGGTTCCTTCATTGAGGGGGTTGGAAAAGAACAGACACACAAGGAAATTCTTGCGCGTGAGGGAAGGCAGTTCTACCGACGAGGTCGTGACGCGAAGTACAAGAAAAGCGCAGAGAAGACTTTCAAATAAGAAAATTCAGAAAACACACGGCCAAAAAGAGAGGTAAAATTTATCCACACAAATTACTCCTGTGGGAAGGGATGGTGGGAATAATGAAGAAAAGAAGGTAAGAGGTCATCAGTTCAAGTCAACGTAGCACGTCATCGCTCAGAGACGCCTATCCACCATGTAAACTGAAGTCTTATTGAAATGAACTGTATCTCGTCAATACAGAACGCTCTCTTGCAATTCGGTGCCTGGAGAATGCCGCGGAGTGCTTGGGGACGGGTGATTGTGGAATGAAAGTGGCCATGACAACAGGGAATGTCCTGATATTGGTAGCATTGTTGGTGCCCATTATTGTCTACATGTATTATTGGGGTCTAATTTAATGATACGGGGTTGGCCGGCCAATTATTAGGATAGCGTTGTCATGAGGGCTATTACGTTCGTTTCGTCTTAATGTGGATGAAGTAGAGGGTAATGTGTTTGAGGTAGTCATAGATGCACAATACCTATATGAAATGTTGTCGGATGGTAGCATCCTAAATGTGTAATGTTCCAAGGTATTCATAAATTTTGCTACGACATTTGGCGTATCAAACACCTCACGACGTAAGCAGAATATCATCAAGGTAGATGCGCACAAAAGCGCGCTGTTGTAAGTGGGTCTCTGCAATCGGTGTGAACCGCCATTATTTTAGTTTGTTCTAATTTACGCTCATTGAATCCTAATGCTCTGTGTATTTTGGTTTGCCTGTATTTTTGTGTATTTCATGATTTCATGGAGGTATGCCAATTCCTCATTTCCGAGAATCCGGTCTCCGGTTGTCACGAGACATGGGTCCTGCCCCCTCATTAATTTACATTAACAAGGAGACCATTACTTTTCTTGTATTTCGTGTCACGACATCGTCGGTTGAACTGTCTTCCCTAACGCGCAAGATTTCCCTTGTGGGTCTGTTCTTTTCCAGCCTCCTCAATGAAGGAACCAATCACATATTAAGAGTGTTAGAGGTGTTCGGTTAGCTCCTCCTTCATTCCCCAGCATAGCGGTCACCATTGGATACTCTGGTGCTCGAATTTCCCTCCCCTCAAGTGTTCAAAGTCATAAATCCTCTTTTTTAAAGCTTTTAGCATTTGGTACCTATATTTTCTCGGTGTATTTCTTGTAGAAGTTAATGCTTCGTGGTGCGAGCTCCGCTTATCGCTGTTCCAAACACACAGCGAGTATGAGGGCAGGGAAACCAGAGGAGTCTTGGAAGCCTTTACTGTAGAGTTCGCTGGTAAGCTCGGTACAAGTGTGGGAGCGTGCGGACGATTAAGCATTGTGCCTGAAGGGCCGACCGCTTATAAAGCCTCTGAGGCGCATGGGGTAGGAGGGCATACGTACTTTGCACACACGTACCTCCCCCACTAACAAATGAAATTTAGAGAAACTATCATGAATGATAATAAAAATTAAAAAAATTCAATTACAACTCAAAATAAAAAAAATCGGTCACCCTTGGTACCGTGCCTTTAACGTGGAAGAACTCAAATTATTGACTTGAAAACATTTTAGCGCAATTCAGTTTAAAAATTTTTAAATTCGCTTGATTAGCAACATAACGTAATTCAAAGATGAATTTTACGGACAATTGTCAAACGCATTAAAGCAAGAAGAAGGTGGGCTGCGAAGTTTGTTAACAATATAATGCCTGTTCTTCAACATTCAAAAAATTAAAAAGATGGGTCGTCACAAGACTCGAGACATCCATCGAACTTACTTAGAAAGTCAGCAACACTTGGTTCAGGAAGAAATAAAACGCCGGGTAACCAAAAAATTCTAAAATCGCAAAATTAGAGAAAAATAATCACGACTCGCAACAACATAAACAACTCCTTCCTNCTATTTAAACATCGGTCATGTCAACTTCATTAATGAAAAAGGCTACATTAGGTATACACTCAATGTATCACACAGATGCATTGCACACTCTTTTTAGATTTAAGTTAAAGTATTAACACAGTTTGGAAAAAACGATCGTTCGTAAGCTTGTTCAGAGTTGTGAAGTTTGTGAGCTCCTTAAAGCTCACCCTTCCGTACCTATTAAAATTTTAACAGCCCCTATATCGAAAGAACGTTTTGATGTAGTTTCGATGGATTTCGTCGGACGTCTCAAATTAACGGATAATGAGAATTAATATATCCTCATTGTGATTGATTTGTTTTCACGATATTGTAAATTTTTTCCAACATCAAACCGTCGAACAGAAACAGATAATTTCATGTTTAGGTAGTTACTTCGCAACATTCGGGTACCCAAAAACATAGATTAGTGACCAGGCACAGGAGTTTAAATCGGTAGCAGTTAAACAATTTGCCAAAATACACGCGATTGCGAAAAGAGAAGTTTTAGCTTTTAGTCCTCATTCGAATGCTATTGTTGAACGAAACAATGGAAAAATTACTAATATACTGAAATTGTACATAAATTCCTTAGCCCACACGGAGTGAGATCAGTGTTTGGAAATGGTAGAGAACGCCATTAATAATTCCTTAAATTCTACTCTGGGAGATACCCCCAGTTATATTGTCTTCGGAAGAGATACATGCCCGTATTTCCGTGGGGAGAATTTCGACATCTCCTACAGCTACGATGATGAAATTGATTTAGTAAATTTTCGAGCAGAAGTAGCAGTTCGAATTGTTGAAAACGTTAGGAACCTGATTATAAACAACGCAACAGAACGCACGATGTATCATAATTTGAGACGCAAAGATAAACACTTCGTTGTTGGTTACAGATAAATTTTAAGAGAAAATTTCAAAACGAATAAACTAGATCTTTCTTGGCTTGAACCCGGAATTATTACTAAAGTCAAGGAACATTGGGTTGAAATTAAGAGGTGAGAAAAAATTTCCAGGAGTAACCTAAATCACGTATTACCTCTACGTAAAACGAAATGACGACTTTGACATTCGCGACT
>JACJUY010009566.1:19952-37589 GCA_014220935.1 Platorchestia sp. MABIK | reverse complement strand
ATCATTAAAATGGTGGCTGAACGATGCAATTTGAGTTTGCTGTAATATAAAATGATACCAAATCATAGACACCCACGAAAGAACATTATATATTGTAAACGTGAAACCAATGATTCATAAGAATAAAAATTAAAGCGTGAGAATTATAATTTGATGCCGAGCTAAAACGACGAACGTCTATGAATGTAAATGTAATTACTTGTTATTTCAATTTACAATACCCCCATTCAGCCTCCTTAATGCCTCAACACTGCACATAAAAGCACTGAACACTTGGACCGCTTCCTGATGTCTCACAACGTAAGTGAGAAAATAGCCAACTTCCAGGAAATACTAACACCGTGGAAGAACAACCTGCGTTCCAGTAGTCACTCAGGCGTAAGATAGTTTGAAGAAACGTAACATAGGATAGGCTTTTGCCTTTCCTATGCGTCTAGATAAGCCACCTCCATAAGACAGCCCGCACAAAGGGCGTGACCCACCTCCGTAAGGCAGCCCGCACAAAGGGCGTGACCCACCCCCATAAGAGCGCGACCCACCCCCAAAAGAGCGCGATCCACCTCCATAAGGCCCCTCCACACAAAGGGCACGACCCACCTCCTGGGAGCGCTCATGCGCAGTATCATCCTCGGTGCTGTCAGGCGCAACATCGTCAGGAGATCCTCCGCCCAGCGCTTCGAAGAACGCGGCCACCTCACCGCCACCCGCTGTCTCGTCTGCGCGCCGGGTAAACAAACCAAACTAGCCCGTATCCAAAATTGGTTTGAATTCAGCCCCAATAAACTTGAGAAGTTAGGCGATTTCTCAGCAAGCTCAAATTGATTTCCTTCTTTTTTTCTAAATATTGGTAGCTAATAGATAACAAATTCATACATATATTAAGAGACAATAACACTTTGACTACGACAGGTAAAACTGAAATTTAATATTCAATTCAAATTCAAAGTCAATTGTAGTAAGCTATGTCGAAAATACCAAACATCACCTGGATTATGTTACCATATAGCTTTGATGAAATATTTTTTAAAATTGAATTTGTGGCTACTGGTTGGTGAGCAGCATAATGAAAACGCCCTCAGTGACCAAATATGGCTCACGTCGCAGTCAAAGTGTTAACTTTATGTTTGAATTGAAGACTGATGTAAAAATCGAGTTGGAATTAGATAAAACTAGAAGTTTTCGTTTGCAAATTTTCTAAACGTGCAAGATAACTCAAAGGGAATTGCTTTCCATGTTTCAGTCTTGGCATTTACTTTAAGACATTGACACACCCCACTCCTGGTATGCCTTTCTTTACTGTGAGTGTGAAGAAAAATGTTTCACAGCGCGTTGTTATAGATTAAGTGAAGAGATGGAAACGGATGCATGTAAATCCGATCATTTATGTTATTTATTTCATCACAAAAGAAAACTAATTCCACAGCATCTCACAGCAACACAAGTCCTTTGCTATGCGCTGCTCCTTAATCTGATTTTAAGCCAACACACCGCTTCAGAGGCTACCATGTATCTTCTGTTATTCGCCGTCCGAAAAAATCGTACATATTTATTACAGTTCAGAACTACTTCAAAACAACAAAACCTGACCAAAATTTTAAAAACTTGCAGTTTGTGACAAAATTGAACGTAATTTGTGCTTCTCACTTGGGCGTTAGGAACTCACCAATGATGATGACTTTGGCCTTGCCGGCATGGTCCTCATCCCGGATGCCGTTGCCGGCTTGGATCGCCTTGAGCCTCTCGATACGGCGGCACGACGGTCCCATGTACACGTACACCTCCTTCCCTGCGTCCAGGATGAAGCAGTCCGACTGGTTCATGGAGGACACCGACAGCTCAACCTGCACATACCGGCGTACCGAGTCACTGGCCACCTTAGCAGTATAGCTCTACGCGAGGGAGAAATGCTCACTTTTCGGCATGCGTTCCTTTTTATTCCTGCGGTACCGCCAGCATGGTATGAGTATTTAGCTTAGTTCTGTAAGTAAGGGACATGTTCACTTTTCTGTACGAGTTTCCTTTGATTTGTGGTACCACCTTCAACCTTAGAAGCATGGCTCTGTGCGCACGATTGAGTGCATAAAAATTTATTTGGAGATGTCATGTATAGCATTTGTTAATTACACTCTTCGAATTATAGTGAACCGTTGTTTCGGTTGTAGAGTGGGGGGCTACTGCTAAAACGTTTTTCGATTCTAATGATGTTATAAGTTTCAGATTAATCAGGTTGACCATTTCCTGTAACCATTCGAGGTTCCGAACTATTATGACGAGAGAAAAAAAAGGACTTCTGGGTTGCAAGTTCTGAGTTCAACAGGTATTCAGTAACTGTCGAAAAAGCTGAAATTTTTTACCAACAAAACTTTTTATTCACATATAAAAATGGCTCAATTTTTAAAGAGCAAAAAGCTCGGCCAATGAAAAATCTACTGCTCAAAGAATCTCGAGAAAGTGCAAACCTCCGACTAAAAACATTTTGGCGTAATTTGTGATTGCGATGGGCTTCTTAGAGAACTAAGCATCAATGATGAAATTTCTCCCGCGAGCCGGAATTGTCTACTCTTTCAGCATTCACAGCACAACGCTTCAAGTGAACTTCGAGCAAAAAAGTTCTTTTGTCAAAAGGAAACAACAAAATCCTTACCAGTAGTAAATCAAGGTAGATAAATAAGAAAACTCATGACGGAGCACTGAACTGACTAACTCTGCATTTCTACCTGTCCTTAACATGGAAAAGCCCCTCGACTAGTAGTAGATCGAGGTAGGTAAATTAGAAAACTCCCGACCGGAAACTGACCTGACTAACTCTGACATTCCTCCTGCCCTTGACGTGGAAGAGCCTGGCTGGGTACGGCGCATCAGGATCCACGTGCGTGAAACCTGACGCCACTCCTCCCTTCAAGTATCGGACGCCTCCCTTGAACCTGCCAAAAGCTTTACATTAGTGAACATAAAAGGCAAGCGAAACCAAAATTCAGTCAAAGCTTCACTACCAGTTAACGCATGTATTCTTCACAGTAGCCCTAATGCAGGCATATTCTATGAGTACATCACATAAACATCCCACTCACTTGCAATAGATTAGATGATGTGTTAGTTTAAGCCTCCCTAAACGTCAAAAAAAGAGCGTTCCGAAGAGAGGAAGGATGAAGACATCATTTAGTATGGAGATAAGTGAACGCAAAATCTATACAGAAGGGGCACAGAAATAGTGAGTTGAGAAAGAAGTTCATGAAACAAGATAAAAGTTGAAGAAGAAAGTAGTAGGTGCTGAAAAACAAGACAGCAGTGAACCGAAAAAAGGTGATCCTTGATTTAAAGAAGCATTTTATTTCAACAAAAAGACGGTCTACCTAACTCTCAGCTAGGGACCTCACATTTTCGATCTGAAGGCGCTAATTCCCATAGATACAATAGTTGTATCCTCCTGAGGGGGAGCAAAACTCCAGGCCTGCGGCCGGGACAAGAAGACCCGTACCTGGAGAGGAAGAGGGCGGACTCGTGCCCCTGGACCTCCCTGTGCTGCACCGGCACGCCGCCGAGTGAGTCGTCCAGCTCCACCGCCTTGATGGCGCACGCTCCAGCCTCATCCTGAAGTAACAAAATCATTAAATTGTTAAAGGGAATACGCGCAGGATTAGTCTGAACCTCCAGAACAAAAATATTGTGCTTTGATAATAGTGTCAATAAGAATATCAACAGTAGACCGCGCTAGCCACGGTATAACCGGAAGGTAATTCCGTTCAATGATGATGAATAATGATACAGACAACTCCAAGGGTAAAGTTTGTGCTTTACGCGGTTTAGCAGTAGAGATTTGAATTTACTATAATGGTCAGTTCCATGACTAGTTACAATAGATCAACGAAAACAGAATAACAATAACGCCACTATCAGGGGATAACTGCCACACGCATCTCTCTATTGTGTGTGAGAAGATACGCGTTGGATGGGATTAGATTAAATTAGATGTTAGTTCAAGCCTCCCTAACCACGACAAAGGCGTTCCAAAGAGAGGAAGAAAGAAGGCACCATTAAGTGTGGAGTTAAGAAAACAAGGAATCTATGCACAAGGTGTATCGATTCCTCAAACAAGTACCCTTCCGAAATGATAACGTAAAAGAACGTTGTGATCTTAAACATCAAAAATGCACTGAGAGTCATACCTGTACACACATGAGGTAGTAACAGTTATACTTTAGTATCGTAATGGCAAATTGCTTCTCACTTAAATGCCAAAACTAGTTACAGCGGTATCTTGCTGCACATAGAAAAATAAAAAATACCATGATTCAACCACTCAGCCTAGGATATAAACCTCACATCTAGCCAATAAATTATTGCGATGGCCATGCCAACGCACGGCGTCTCTCGGTGAGAACCAGAAACCCCAGAAACGATCGATGTTTTGAGTTAATGTTCGCTGCAGAACCTAAACATTCTTGAAACACATCTCCCATGGTCAATCCCACCAACCTCACTGCAAAAAAAGGATTCCACTACACCAACTGACCACACATTCCTACACTACACGAGCACCAAATCTCGCAATACAGAACTACACAACACAATCCTAATTCTAGCTGTACTCTACACAAACCTTTGCTCCGAACTTGGAACATTGCCACGCCAAAACAGTCATACAGCCCAAATACGTCACGGATTCCTTCTTCATGACCGATTTCTAATTCTTTAACACGTTCCCCGCGTATTGGGCCATATGTGTCCCAATTGGTAAATTGCTCATTGCACGCAACCCTACCACAGAGCTGTGGATCACGCAACCCTACCGCAGGGCTGTGGATCACGCAACCCTACCGCAGGGCTGTGGATCACGCAACCCTACCGCAGGGCTGTGGATCACGCAACCCTACCGCAGGGCTGTGGATCACGCAACCCTACCACAGGGCTGTGGATCACGCAACCCTACCACAGGGCTGTNCACGCAACCCTACCACAAGGCTGTGGATCACGCAACCCTACCACAAGGCTGTGGATCACGCAACCCTACCACAAGGCTGTGGATCACGCAACCCTACCACAGAGCTGTGGATCACGCAACCCTACCACAGAGCTGTGGATCACACAACCCTACCACAGAGCTGTAGATCACGCAACCCAACCACAGAGCTGTGGATCACGCAACCCTACTACAAAGCTATGGATCACGCAACCCTGTGGATCACGCACCCTAACCACAAAGCTGTGGATCACGCACCCTGACCACAAAGCTATGGATCACGCAACCCTACCACAGAGCTGTGGATCACGTAACCTAACCACACCTACGCATCACACAGCCCCGCTAAGAGCTACGTACAACACAATACTGTGCCCATGCTACGTACCACACAGCCCCGCTAAGAGCTATGTACAACACAATACTGTGCCCATGCTATGTACCACACAGCCCCGCTAAGAGCTATGTACAACACAATACTGTGCCCGTGCTATGTACCACACAGCCCCGCTAAGAGCTATGTACAACACAATACTGTGCCCGTGCTATGTACCACAGAGCCCCGCAAAGAGCTATGTACAACACAATACTGTGCCCATGCTATGTACCACACAGCCCCGCTAAGAGCTATGTACAACACAATACTGTACCCATGCTATGTACCACACAGCCCCGCTAAGAGCTACGTACAACACAATACTGTGCCCGTGCTATGTACCACACAGCCCCGCTAAGAGCTATGTATAACACAATACTGTGCCAGTGCTATGTACCACACAGCCCCGCTAAGAGCTATGTACAACACAATACTGTGCCCATGCTATGTACCACACAGCCCCGCCAAGAGCTATGTACAATACAATACTGTGCCCATGCTATGTACCACACAGCCCCACCACCTAAGCTCGACACCAAACAACTTCACCTGTACGAAGACGAAAGCATGTTCTTGATGTTGAAATGAAATTTTGTTTTGTTCAGTTAACACATGCACTCCACAACCCCCACACACCTGTGAAGTCTCAGAGCCGAGCCAGAAGTGCACGTCCCAGTGGCTGCGTCCCGTCACCTCGTCCTTGTCCGTCTGCACAGGCCAAGTGAGCGGTGAGTCACATTATCCAGCAGTCCGAAGTTTAACACGTTGACTGCGATGGGTTAAACTAAAGTTCAATGACCAAATCAAATTTAAAGTCAGAAGTTGTTGAAAATCTTATTAATAGCAAACATTAACTGGGTAAAATAAATGCATACCATTAATTTAAAAAGATTGTTATAATTTTTTCGAACGACCCATCGATGGGTCGTTTTGCAGCTGGAAAACTTAAGCACGACCCACTGGTGGGTCATACTGCAATGAAATTTTTAAAGTAGGTTTGAAGAGCGCGAAGCCCTTCTGTATATCGGTGGCAGTACAGGCTGCCACCACACCTCACTTTTTCATTCACGACGGACCACAAGCGCTCTCGCATACGGTCACGAGCATCACTCCCACACAAAAGAGTTTGAAGTCATACTCTCGCGTTCCATGCAACTCACGTTTCAACGTAAATCTACATAGAATTAAGAATAGCTTTAATTTTAGAACACACACGCATGAGCCACTCTGTTCAATTGAATCTCTAATAGCACAAAATAACAATAGGAAGAAATCACACAAAATTGCAGACGATACGGACCTACACTAACAGAGTAGTCTAGGATAATTTACACTCATTATTGTCCGTAAAAATGTAGCTTCCAAGTCTGAGGAAGGCAGGCAGTGCGGCCGACGGCCACAGAGCAGCGGCACGGGAAGCGAGGCTGTCCGTATCAGGGCTACACCGGACACTGCACCGTCACGCGCTCCAACATTTTGCAGCATTCTATGTACTAATGGAGTGGTTTTAAAACCTTGGAGGTACAGAACCCCACAAGTTGAATACGTGCATTCAACGAACCCTTCGTAGTTGGAAAAATGAAATGCGTTTTTTTCTGCAAATTCAAAATACATGTATCCATATAACTAATATAAACCGAACTCAGGTTAAGAACCACTGTTTTAACGTCTGTAGCCTTTAGCGTAAGTGTATGAATCTTTGAGGTTGATATTATTTAGAATGCCAGAATACGAAGTTGGTTGAATTTGTGTGTACTTAAAAGCGAGCGTATTCGATTATTCAAACGCCACATACTTAGATTTCAGGGAGTGATGTACATATATTTTTTCAGAGTTTATCATAGATGCAAATATTCACTTGTGTTATTTACATATATAGCTTGTGACAGAAAACGAAAATTTCATTTTATTATTTTAATACATCGAATGAGTCATTTCTTTTCAATTCATTTAAATGAGCAGTCGGGTGTCCTATATGGCCAATCTTTTTCCCTTGGAGCAGAAATTTGAAAATTTGATACAGGAGGTGAGTCAGTTTCCCCAAATTTGTTAACTAAACACCAAACAGAAATGAACTTAACGAGTAGAACATACTCAGTAGTGAATTAATAATTAAAACCAAAGAATTTAACTTTAAATCCATAAATACATGATTTATCAGACACAAGGAACAGAGGCTGAAACATTTAATAATCTAAATGAGACCCACAGCGAAAAGAAGCCGGTTGATACTTAAACTACATGCTAACGTTTTGTGTAAATACTGTCATATACTTCACTCATCTGTCACATACTTCCCTTGAAAATACTAGAAAACTATCACGATTTGTCAATGCGCTGAACAAAGATATCTACTAAAATAAATTCCCAAAATTACAAGGCACAGCCAAGCTACTCACGGACGACTGGATTATTACTGTCAAGATCATCGCCGCTCAAGAAACTTACGTAAAGGACGATGTAGGAGTCGCCCTCGAAGAACTGGCCGTACTTCTCTCGTGCGTAGGGCACTACCTGGAAATTCTGCAAGAGAAAACAATAATCAAGAGGACATGAAACACAAGCAAAACCAAACCAATCAAGTAACCAAATTCAAAATGCAAGAAGAATTTTGTCATCGTTGCCGTTTCAACAACCCAGTTACAGCCACAAGCATATTAAAAAAAGAAAGAATTAAAGAACTTAGCCGACGCAGTGTACTTTTATAAACATTACGGTAATAAAACCGCCAACTGTTGGGGAAACGCATACTTGGAAATTTTAAAACTTGTGCACCTTGAAAACAAACGTCAAAACCACGAAAACAACAAACTAAGAAGAATTCTAGGTCAAATTATTGTGTGAGTTCCTAATTTTAGTAAATAAATTAAATTAAAAATATACAGAAAATAGACGCTGTAGCTAAAAAAACAGTCGAAGGGAAGGAACTGAGGATACAACTGTCAAGTGAGGAAAATGAAACATATATTATATGTTAGTTTAAGCCTCCCTAACCGCAACAAAGATGTTCCGTTGTGAGGAAGGATAAAGGCACCATTTAGTACGAGATAAAGAAACGCGGAATCTATGCTCAATTGCATGGAAACAGTAAGTTAAGAAAAAAGTTTAAGAAACAAGATAAGAAGGAGAAAGTACCAGGTACTGAAAGACAGGACAGCAGTGAACCGAAAGAAGGTAGTCGCTAACATAACAAAGGACATTTTATTTCAACAAAAAGAAAGCCTACCTAACTCTCCGCTCGGGACCTCACACATTTCCCCCCCCCTTGGAGCGCTAATTCCCATAGATATAATAGTTGCATCCTCCTGAGAGGTTATTTCAACAAAAAGAAGGCCTGTGTAGCTCTCAGCTTAGGACCTGATATTTTTCCCCCGGGAGTGCTAATTCCCATAGATACAATAGTTGTATCCCGCTGAGGGGGGGGAAGGGAAAAAAATAAGGATACAACGGTCAAGTGAGGAAACATAAAAATAGAGGTAGAACGCAGGCGAAGTCGGCAGCGGTAAACAGGCACAGGCCTGGCATGCCACGTTAGGGAGCTCGAGGCTTCGTAAACACCGTACGGCCCCTACACACAGGGCTGTTATACTATTACTTATACAATGATAATGTAACATTAACATAAGGTGCAAAATTTAACCCTCTATTGCCCAGTGTCCTTTCTGAAGGACATTAGGAAATCACTAACATTGTTCTTATATTCTAAATCTTTCGATGAAAAGTTCGCATTCACTGGGTTTTATGAATAATAATTCAACAGAAACTACCGCAATATTTCGTTCTAGCGCCTTAAATTTTGTCGATATATATGGTTAAGCTGTATTATAATATCGTCCAATTTATTTTTTAAGTAAAGAAGATTCAAACTCATGAGTACGATGCTTGTTTCACCATGCTGCCCGCTTGCCCTCCCGAGGTAATGTGTAAATTACACAATCACCAAAGCTAGACTTGGCGCAGAACCAGTGATTATTCTGCTACATTTTTGGAATATAATGGAACAAATGGAGGATACGTGCCATACATTATTATTATTATATTATATAAGAAAGTTTTAGCCTCCCTTAACCACGACAAATATGTTCCAAGAGAGGAAAAAAGAAGGCACCTATTAGTATGGAGTTGAGGGAACGCGGAATCTATGCACAAGGTGCACAGAAACAGTAAGCAAAGAAAGGAGTTCATGAAGCAAGAAAAAGTTGAAGAAGAAAGTAGTAGGTGCTGAAAAACAGGACAGCAGTGAATCGAAAAAAGATGGCCCGTAACAGAACAAAACCTTATTTTATTCAAACAAAAAGGAAGCCTACCTAACCCTTCGCTCGGACCCTCACCTCCTAGGAGCGCTAATTCCCATAGATACAACAGTTGTATTCCCCTGAGGGGTACGTGCCATACATGGCGCATTTTTTGTATTAAAGGCAATATTACGTTGGCATGAGCTTGTTTGTACACAAATCTTTAGCAGCGAAGCAGGAAGCTTGAGGTTGTGTCACACGGCACGGTCTCGCTCAGTCACATGAGCTGATCACCCCGGACTCTGCCACCCCCCGCCCGTTCTTCATCTCAAGGTTACGAAGCAGTTCCTATTCCGTGAGTAATCCCATTGTGTCAGGTGGCACGCATTGCGCGTTCTTAAGTAGGCAGTGTCGAGACGAGTTCCGCTCACGTAAAATGATTGTATCAGATTGAGCCGACCATTCTTTCCATAAAGAAAAAGACAGGCAAGATTAGATTAGATCCTTAGTAAGTTTAAGTTTCCCTATCCGCCACAAAGGCGATCCGAAAAGAGGAAGGCACCATTTAGTAAGGAGTTAAGGGAACGCGGAATTTATGCAGAAAGGGCATATCAACGGTTACAAGCAAAGTAGTTCTTAAAGCACTGGTTTACCAATTTATTCCCTCGTGCCTCGCTTTCCGTTTTGCATTTTTTGTTTCATTAAGTTTTACAAGCTTCTTACACGACAGGGCCGAAGTCATAAATTCAGAACCGTGACATTTCAATAAGCCATCGAGCCGACCGGCAAAAAAATTAGCCCATTACGGACGCAGAACGCAGACAAAAAACAAGAACAGGATATGGCAGCAAGCACCGGTGCGGAATAGATTGCCTACGCTTAACATCAACCGAAGATACATACACGGAAAATTAACATGATACATCAACCCAAGATAAATACACGAAAAATTGACATGATACATCAACCCATGATAAATACACGGAAAACTAACATGATACATGTCACCTTAGGACGTAGGTCTCTCAGGTGGAAGTTTTTGCCCCACCGTGCAAGACCAATGCCGAAAACTAATATCGCACGGTTTTCAAATTTAGATAAATCTGTCAAACTTAAACTGCTTCAATTGCTGTTTTAATTTTGGGTAAAATAGAGGCCTCGCATTTCAGTAACTCTTTCTGAGCTCATCTCCACAGTTTAACTAAAGAGACTATTCCAATGGCAGCAACAGATGCAACGACAACGGCTCTGCCTCTGCGCGACGAAATCCGTCGGTGCGGAAGAAAACAATTAAAAATACTTCCATTTTTGCTTCAAAATAGAAACACGGAACAAACACAATATCTCCTCCATCCACGCTCCAGAGATCACTTCAAATTGTGACACATAACGATGCTCGAGACTGTCCTGTCTGCTATTCGAAGGAGTACTTTCCATGTCATGTCAGACGGCTGAAAGAGAGGATGATGAGTTCCCATCACACAGGAAGTGAATCACCAAATTGCGGAGGGCCACGAGGGAGGGGCGACGAGGCCTTGCCTCTCCCCAACTCTCGTGAGCAGCTATGTTTGGCTCCGAGCTGCTGCTCCTCCTCATGATTTGCTGCTGTTGCTTTTATAAGATTTGTGGCCAGTGTGAGCCGCTCTGTCTTCCTATACGGCGTGAGAAGACAGCAGCCGCCTTTAAATAGGAGCCAGTCGACAGCCTTTGAACTCATTAATGTCGAAATAAAAGATCAAGTTTAAAATTGGAAATGCCGATTTTTTGCTTCACAATTTACGCGGTAGTTAAGCTAGCGATGATCCACGTACTTGTACACGAAATACAGTCAATGAGAAGTGAGCCAAGTTGACGAGCATGAGCTTTTTCTAGGAGACTTATATTTACCACAGAAAACGGAACAATTAAAGTTTACGCATGATGAAAATCTGAGAGCTAAGCCACAACTGATATTGAATTACCGTTCAGTGAGACCTGTCAACGCTACATCTATCGGATAACGTATAACATGTTTACACGTTGCAAGGACGACATTCGAGTAACAAAATTCCGAAGATAATTTCATGCATGTCAAACCTATGAATACCCTTCAGGATATCAGAAATACGCCTGCTGCTAAGCTAACTTTAATAGTCGCTTGTGAAGACGAAAATACCAATGCATCGCCCACATCGAAGGCACTGGCCAACAGGTATTGAAAACCATGAATTTTTAAGATTTAGATATGACCCCGACGAGGTCTGTTCGCCGCCAAAAAAGTCGTAGTGAGAACTATATTAGATACTGAATTTCGCAAAAAGCTGTAATACATGCCAGCAAGTAAAGCAGCGCTTGCAAAAAGACGAGAATTACAACCAGACAACGCCAGCCAAGCAAGCGGTCGACTACAAGTTTGCCTGAGGCGAAGCAAGCAAGCACTCTCCTCCACTAGTTGCCAAGTCTTTCAAGATGTTTCAATTGTTTGTGCGGATCACGCCGAGCTAATGTATTGCAGTGCACTTTCAACGATTTCGATCAGTGCATGATTAACAAAAAATAAAAGTTTAACAGAAGAGCTCGGCACTGATACAGCGATAAGATTATGCTGAGAAAGAGTCAACTGAAGCTGCGGTGCTCCAATTTACATCTTTCCTATCATTTGGATGTCATATTTCATATCCCGATTAACTCCCAGTAATAAAGTATCATGGCGCATGGTACATTTTCCCGCTAATTTTCTGAACAATTCTGCTTCACTTCATGAGGTACGATCAATGCGCCCCAATTATACTCTTTATTTCATTGAAATGTGGACATCAAAATAGACGATTTCAAAATTGAACAATAGAGAAAACACTATTTATTTATACTCTATGAATACTATTTATTTATTTCTCTAAAAATAGAGAAATAAAATAGAGAACATTTGTATTCCCAGTTAGAATTCTTACGGCTGAAGATAGTTAGCAATTGAGTCAACACTCACAGCCCTCGTCATTGTTCAACGCATAAGAGCGTTGAAACTAACAGTTCATGCTTTATGAAATGCCAAGACAAAATACACGAATTTCCAAGACGACGACATACGTTCTGCGTGACTTCTCTGAAAAGGATTCTTTATCTTTCTTCACGCGCATTTCTATGCAATCGTCTCATCAAGTAAATTTACGGTCACTAAGACATATATTTGGACATGATACTCTTTTTCAAATAATCCATATACGTACTGAGAAATGTTTCATGTTCTACAGTTGCCCTGGGATAAATTTTTGCTTATTTCTTTTTTCGCTCCTTTGTACTGTTTTATCTGGCATGCGCCATGCCAAGAACAACAAACCAGTTCCTGTTCTAATTCTTTTAGCGGTCTTACTTCACGAGACTTCACTTCCTGAAAGCTCACGCGAAGCAAATTACTGCTTTCTCTGATGAGGGAACGGACGAGCTTGGCAGGCAACGAAGGCAGCAGCGACATCCATCTGCTGCACAGGACGTGCAAGAACATTTCAAGCTCGTGCACTTGCATCAGCTGTGCCTCAGCAGCTGCGTCTCAACGTGGTAGTAACCCGGGAAGTCGCATGCACACAAATACCTTGGGATGAACGTGCTATAGTTTTTACACTGCCGTATTATCAGTAGCAATTAAAATTCTTACAATCTAGGATTTGCATCATTATGAAGCGCGTCGGAGAGCATGACATCAGCACTGCACTGTTGTCCAAAAGTGAAATACTATGCCAGGTAATGCGATGCCACACGTGGCGACATTGAACATCAAAATAAGGTTTGCACAAGTATGTAGAGCGACCACCAACCGTTCATGCCGACGAACTATTTTTTCTCGTTAAAGAAGCATCAATACACAAATGGATGAAATTTTACAATGTATATTGAATAAATCATTGCAGGAAATCATTCACTGGCGTCTCGTGAATCAGCAGCTCCACTTGCAACACCTGAACGCAAAACACTACTTTATTGCATAAAGATTAAGATTATAATAGTTAGAAAATTTTCGACGTTATCAACATTTTCTATGCACATTCATGAGACAGTAAGATTAAGATTACAAGATAGTTTACGCCTCCCTAACCGCTACAAAAAAAAGCGTATCGAAGAGAGTAAGGAGGAAGGCACCATTTAGTAGGGATGTTAGGGAATGCGGAATCTATGCAGAAGTGGCATAGAAACAGAAATTTGGGAAAGAAGTTCATGAAACAAGATAAAAGTTGAAGAAGAAAGTAGTAGGTGCTGAAAAACAGGACAGCAGTGAACCGAAAAAGGTGGTCCTTAACATGGCAAAAAAATATTTTCTTTCAATAAAAAGAAGGCCTACCTAACTCTCAGCTCGGGCTCTCACACATTCCCCCCTGGGAGAGCTAATTCCCATAGATACAATAGTTGCATCCCCTGAAGGGTCATGAGACAGTAAATATTGTTATTTCCTCATCGAGTTACATAGAATGTTATACATACAGGGCAGGTAAAGAAGAATAACAAAACGCAAGCTTCGAGAATGGCAGCGTTCTAGAGCTGTCGGCAATCGCTAGACTTTATTAACAGGAATAGACAGATGTACGAAAGCTATTAGTCAGGTTACGAACCTTATAAAATGCTTGGTGCTCGGCCGAATACGTCCACATTAATGACGCAAAACAGAAAAATTACACCCAACGCTACGTACACTTAAACTCGAACTTGCGGCTCCGGCTGAACAGAGTAAGATTTTAAATAACGGCAAAATCGACACCAAAAACAAAACTGCTTACGAACTACAAACAAAAGTTATTCCGGCTTACATTAGATTTTAAATTAGTTTTAGCCTCCCTCATCTCAACAAACATGTTCAAGAGGAGAATAGATAAAGGGACTGTTTAGTATGGAGTTGAGCTAACGCGGAATCTACACACAAGGTGTGCTCTTTCACAAGATCCCCTGAGCATAGAAACAGTTGAGAAAGTTTACGAAACGAGAAAAAAGTTAAGGAAGAAATTGTCAGAGGTGCAGAAAACAGAATAGCAGTGAACCGAAAAAATGGTCGTTTACAAAACCAATATATTTATTTCAACAAAAAGAAGGCCTAACTAACTCTCAGGCCGGGAACTCACGTTTTCCCCTGGGAACGCCAATTCTCAGAGATACAATAATAGTTTTATTCCCTCGAGGGGATTTTTCGAGCTTAATTAGTTCAAATACCATAAGAAATAAATAAGAATTTGGATAAATACGAAATAAAATAAATAAGGAGCTCCACATTAAAAGGCTTCCTGACAAGAGGTAAAAATGGAGCCCTGCGAATTATTGTTTCACACGTAAATATTGATCATGGAGGGAAGGATTGATGAAATACCGAAATCGCAAACTCGACACCAACATGATGCAGGCAACCGTAACTGAATGAGCAGGTCTAAATCTTCAACACAGGCAATGGAGGTTCATGTAACATATACATCAGGCAATGAGAGAAAGCCTTTGGTGCTCGACGGAGACCAGCATGCGGGCCAGTACAATCTCCGCACAGTATGGACTCTCATACGAACAGAGCGCTCTGTGTACACCAAGAGGGTGAGCGAAGTGAGGTACGATGTGGTTTTGATAAAGCGATTGCGTAAGACGCCGGTAGCGGGTATAAAAAAACGATCTTACATTTTACAGTTAAATTATCTAGTTTTTCCTCCAAATGTTACTTTTCTGTTACACATACTGTACGTTGTAATCATGTTGGCGCCAACATTAATTTTCCCTGTGAAGAGGTGAAATTCATCACATGTTACAGAGATCTCGTAGTGATGAGAAACAAGCGCGAACATTCCTACTCCGTCAGTTTGGTATCTCTGAAATTTAACCCAATTCAAGCACATACCACTCAACAGTTGCCGAGTATTCCGAAATGAAACGCTACCGGATGGTTTTCCAGAATGGAACACTTACAAGCGACATCTTACCAATGCAACAAAATGAAACTAAATACACATTAAACTGCAACAATACACACACGCTGACAATGATACGTCCCATGCACCGTTTCCCTTGACAGAGTTGAAATTTTTATTTCCACATTCAGTAACTTCCATAAATATCATCACCACACGCAATTACCACCACCACCACCACCACCACCATCTAACGAGATGCCTCAGTCGGTGCTGAAAGTTTTACATTTATACCAGTGAGGTTTATTTTTCAGAGAATGACTTTGCGCATTAGCAATCGAATTCCTATATTTCATTCTGACTTTTCTTTTTTCTTTGGTGCTGAAAGTTTCACATTTAAGCCACTGAAGTTTTTTCAGAGAACGGCTCCGCACACAAGCAATGGAATTTCTATATTGCTTCTAAACTGTTCTCTTTGTTTTCCGAGTAATTACCACGGGTAACGAAGCAAGCCTCCCTTCCTCGGTTAAGGACCACAGCTACATAAGGTCACGAGGGGACCCCAGCGGCTCCACTGAGAAGGGCAGCCCCAGAATAGCAGGGATGCAGCAAGGCAAGCCCTTTATTGTAATGACAACAAAAACTAGGACACCGACACGATTAAATGTCCTCTCTTTCATTTCCTTTTCCAGGAAACCCTCGATTGGTTCCAGGTAGAATCTCGGTATTCCCTTTTCCTCCATTTGTATATCATTAATCAAATTTGTATACGAATCAATGCCGGTTTTCATTCTCAAAGAAACGAGTTCTTGCCTTTGTGCAACTCATGTAGAGTCGAAACGAGCGTCATAATCCAAATTCTTTCGGAAGGCATATCATGAGAGAAATAGCCTAGAAATAAAGCAAACTCGCAGTAACAGTTCCTGCACTGGACAAGGTAAGTAAAATGCTTCAGCGTTTGAGCAACTGAAGGATTTGGAATTAAACAAAAATTCCAACATTATACTAAAACTATGAAAACAATACTTAAACACTGCAACTAGCCATTGTTGTTGCGACAATGTTTATCGGAGAAGAAACTTCCACGATGCGTTGGCAGCAGCTATTTTGTGGAACGCTGGAGCGCCCCACCCTCCTAGAAAGTAACAGCGAGAAACTTGCAGTAAAAGCTCCACAAAAACACAAATTTGACCTTCTGAAGAACAGTTTAAAAGCTTCTAACCTTTCGAGATAGGACAGCGAGCTGATGACCATGTTTTTACAGTAGTTGCTAAATATCAAAATCGGCAGACACGGATGACGTGACAGCTTCAGATTTCTGAATCTCTCAGCGAGGAAATATTTATTGTGAAGCATCCGAATGAAGTTTTACACCAACTAGATACGGTTAGATAATTAGTTTCAACCTTCCTAACCACAACGAAAGTGTTCCAAAAAGACGGATGAAGGCACCATCAAGTACGAAGGTAAAGAAACGTGGAAGCACAAGGTATCTCCACACAAGATCCCCTGCGTTTAGAAGCGACAAGTTAAGAAGTAAATTTATGAAACGAGGTAACAGTTGAAGAAGAAAGTAACAAGCGCTGAAAAAAAGGACGGCAGAGAACCGAGAAAAAATGCCTAAAGCAAGATAAAAAATAATTCAAGAAAAGTAAGACCTCTCTAACCTTTAGCTTGTGAACTCACATCATCTCCCTGGGAAGATGGGAGCACAGTATTAATTTTTCTCGCAAAGCTTAAATTAATCATTCATAACCATTTATTCGCCGGTATTAAAGTGTTTACATCCCTACCAAGCACAGTAGAATAATTTTAGAATGACAGAATAGGTAGGAAAATAGAATACGTCACAATTTTAGAATAGGTCACAAAAAACTAGAAAAAAAAGAGCATAGGTCACAACAGCCTTAAAACGCAATGTTGAAATATTCACAAATGTAGACAACAAATTGGGAATAATAATGAAGTTATATTTTGACATGAATTAATTTGGTGTCCAGCATTCGTTGTACTTAGTAGCCAGATCTCCGAGTGCCACCAGCAGGTACGATATGAAGATACTCGTAAAAGTGTTTTATGAATACTATAATGATCTCTCGTGGGTGTCTATGATTTAGTATCATTTTATATTACAGCAAACTCAAATTGCATCGTTCAGCCACCATTTTAATGATCGTTCCTCGCTGTGATTACTTTAGATCGTATTTATAGTCATTT
>JACJUY010009566.1:0-19597 GCA_014220935.1 Platorchestia sp. MABIK | reverse complement strand
GCTGTTCATATCGACGATAATATATTTTTGATGGCGGTTCTTTTGTGAAGGTGATCGTTGGCCAAACGCTCCCTTCTTCGTAACGTTTATTTAAACACGACGTAGGGTATCTGAATCGTAAATCATTACAATACCAAGGCATGTTACACATCCATCTCATTTCACCATTAGGAAAAGCACAAAAAAAAATACTTTTCAAAACAAGTCCCAAGAGGAAGAAATTGAAATCCAGTCACAAAGAATAAAAATGAGGGTGGCCACATCAGATAAGATAGGAGTTATCAGAGAGATAGATGCGAGAGCATCAAGTCAATGTTAGCGTTGCGGCTTGAAGTGGCCAAGATTACGCCCTAACATGCGAAAGTCACGCAGATGACTCACCCGCGTCCAGCCTTTATAGGTGATGCCATTGCCATCCAGTCATGTGAGCGTCTGAGCTAGGATTGCAAAATTAGCTGTCTCCTGCCCTAAATCTTGAAGTGTTTTTGAAGTATCGGCCTTCTCCTGCCTTGAGGCCTGGAGTGTTCTTGAAGCATCTGCCTTTTCTTGCCCTAAATCCTGAAGTATTTTTGAAGTATCGGTCATCTGCTGCCCTAAATCCTGGAGTTTTTGAAGTATCAGCCTTCTCCTGCCCTAAATCCTGAAGTATTTTTGAAACATCGGCCTTCTCCTGCCCTAAATCCTGAAGTGTTTTTGAAGTATCGGCTTTCTCCTGCCACAAAGCCTTAAGTTTTTAAAAAAAATTCTACCGTGAAAACCACTATGCGTTTGGCAATCCCATAACGGCGAGAGATGCCAAGTAGTTTCTATGGCTAAATTTTATTTAAAGAAAATGCGAGGATTTTAACTCGAAAAAGGCCAATGCTGGTCTGGATCCCAGATGGAGGTTGAAAGCACAGATAAACTTCGTCGATACTTTCAGTTAACTTCTGAAGGGCAACAATGAACATTTAATTGTGCAACTAAGAAATAATACCACAGGTTACTGTTTTGGAAAGATGATTCAATAATTTTAATTAAGCTTCCCATACACGAGACTTGAACTTGATTAGTATTATAGGAGATAAGCCTCCCGAACCGCAACGAAGGCGTTCTGAAGAGAGGAAGGAGAAAAGCCCTATTCAGTATGGAGTTAAAGGGAACGTGGAATCTATGCACACGGTAAATAGAAAGTTAGTTCAGAAAGAAGTAAATGAAACAAGATAAAAGTTGAAAGGGTAGTAGGTGCTGAAAAACGACAGCAGTGAACCGAAAAAGATGGTCCTTAACAAAACAAAAAACATTTTATTCCGACAGAGAGAAGGCCTACTTAGCCCCCTCCCCCCGAGAAAGCTAATTCCCATAGATACGATAGTTGTATCCCCCTCGAAGGAATTGGCATTATAGAATTAAAAGATGCATTCTTTAGTGCTAAAGAAAACATCAACGTTTTCAGAAACCTCAGAAGCGTTTGCAGTAGCGTTCATTATTTCTACTTTGAATGAACATAATACATGCTTATTAATCACACAATTCTTTCGAAGAAAAGCAAGTCAGCAATTAAAATCAGTGCATAAATTATAGCACTGAAATATGATGGCAAATGAGTCAAAAATAAAATTTCAGAGCTCTTGCTTGAAACACAAGTGAGAGAATTGGTGGTCAAACAAACCTTTGGTAGACATTCAGGAAACTGTCCAGCACTTGCAAACGATAATTGAACAAATACATGTTTAAATACCGCACTTTGATAGTGAATCATTCAATTACACTCGGATGCGGTTCAATATCAATCGACTATGTTTCCGCTACAACATTACATCACCTTCATTCCACAACACTATGCGAGTATACAGCTTATCGAGATCGCAAGCCATTGTCTCTTCAACGAATCATTCCCAGCTCGTGAATAGCAGATTCTTCACTGTTTGCAGAGGTCTCCGTTGGTGTGTAACTGTACACATTCTATAGAACGATTAGATAAGGTGAGTTAGTTTAAACCACCCTAACCAAACTATAAGTGTTCCCAAAAGAGGAAGGATGAAGGCACCATTTAGTATGTAATCAAGAGAACATGGAATCTATGATACAACGTGGGTCTCCACACCATGCGCAAAGAAAGTACTAGATTAAAAGGAGGTTATGAAGCAAAAAATGAATTGAAGAATAACGTAATAGAAATGGTCTGTAACAAACGAAAACCTATTCTACTTCAACAAAAAAAAAGCCTCCCTAACCTCAAGCATGCGACCTCGCATCTTCCTACTGGGAGCACCAAGTCCCACAGATACAACTGCACACTCCAGAGGAATTCTGTTGAACGATTCACTAGCTCAAATGAATACAAATACGTAAAAAAATCGTCGCTGTTGAATCGTTAGTCACGATGGTTTGGAGATATATTTCGCAAGTACACAAACATGTGTAAAAAATTGTAACATTCTAGATGAATCAGAAAAACTGAAAGCAAACCCCATCGAAATGAAATCATCGAAGTCGAGGGAAAAACACAGAAATTGCAGCTGACGAAAAAATTTTTAAACCATAGAGAATACGAGAAAGTTGCGGCGCAGCTACCAAGTTTTTGTGAGGGAGTGGACAAACGAGCAATTACCGCAGTCCGGAAACTGCGCGTCACGTCCGCGTAGCGACAGCACACACACACACCATCAACAGCTCTACAAGAAGCGGAGACTGAGCCATTAATTTCAAAATAAAATGAAAAGAGCCAAACGTTAACTTCGTCATAGCGACGGACGCTGTTTGAACTGGATTCAACTCTTTCTCGTTGTTGTTCTTAGACGAACAGTACAGCGTTTGTGTAAAAACAAATTGTAAAGATTTCTGTGCAATGGTGAATATTGGAAAATATGGTCAACATTTTCGCAAGAATAATGGTGAAATGGTTCCTGTGTATAAATGATGTACAACACAAAACCAAAATGAGAGGAGCCCATTTGTACCGAACACGCGTCTCGTTCATGCACCTTGAGACTGCGCAACTCATATGACAAAACATGCTCAAGACAAACGTGACAGTTAAACAAAAATGGATATGACACGACAAAATAACAACTAAAATACAAGAAATACCACAGTGGGACAAGTAACATTGTATGGAAATTCCACATGACGCTGTTTCTATCCGAGCACGATGAAGTGTTTCGTCGGTAACAACTTGGACCATCACAATTCACCTCGACAGCAGTGTCAGAGCCGGACCGGCTCTGAAGCAGGCGGTGCTATGCACGCATGTGCTGCTTCGCTGCACCGGCGCATTCTTCACGTACGACTCAACGATGGAGGGAAAAAACAACTATTTTTATAGCAATTGTGTAACCACCGTTAGAAAAGATAATTAAACCGAGCAACAGTATCCAAGCATCGGTCTAACCTTTTCAACAAAGCAATTGTAGTATTACCGTAGACAAGATACAAGCAAGAACGCTGAAACTAAAACACGGCAACCTTGTAGAAACGGCAGCATTTTCGCGAGCAGTGTAGTAAAAAATCGCTTCTGAACTGTGAATAACGTCGCTTTAATTCGAAAAGAGAAACATTGAAATATCGCACTGAAACATTGAAAGTCGTCCATAGGCGTATTTGTAAAATCAACATCAGACAGAATCAGTACAATTCAAACAGGAGGAAATCAGGACTAAAATAAACGGTCTGATTCGCATCCATCTCGCATCAAGATGAGACCAGTCAACGCGCCAGTGATTGTGTGTGAGTCACTCGACCAGTCGCATGGAAAGACCAGTTAATGCCATAAACGTTTTTGTTGGGATCTTTGGCGTTCCTTGACAGATTTGGTAAATTAAACTTCAGTTGAACATTTATTTGCCATTTTCTATACACCCTTATTGACATCTACATAGTCATCAAATGCAATTCATATACAGAAGTGTGACTATCCTCAATACCTGAATAATGATTTCATTAACAATATTCTTACTTTCCCCGGCTACTCGTCATTATAACAATTAGTAAACATCATGGTGTTGCAAGCTTCAATACTTTCAAATTACACATGAAATCATAAGTTGTACGAACAGAAGTGAGGCAATAAAATTTGGGCATTAATACATGGCTTAATTTAGGTCTTAATTTTTCCAAGTGACAATTTTTCTCTCACAAAACATACCTAAATCGTTTAGTTAGGAGGCAGAATATCTGCTACGCTGTGAACAATTAGGGACTTCTAAAAATAAGAAAAGCTATTCAGGATTATTATTTAGTTTTGCAAGTCAACTGTAGGGATTGACACAAAAAATTCCTTTATCAATAACTCAATTCTAAAGCCACTTTCAGATGTTACCCTTTAGTTGTGTCAATCCTACGAAATCCAAGCGTGGAAAGAGCTCTAATTTTCTTCATGATAGCAGGATGTTTCGATAACGGCGACCTTGACGTCTTCCTAATTGACTGACGCGCTGAACTACACAGGAAATAATTCTCTTAAGAAACAGGAGCTGCGAGAGGACTGACAACCGAGCTCCGGGAGCACACCCAATGCAATAATTGTCAGCGTCACAAGGGCACCTCTTATGCTGTCTGCACATCTGACGAGCGGCTGCCAATACCCGGGGTTCTTAGAGGCAGCTAACATTCGTACAGCTAACATCGACTACGTTGTACACTACGTTGAGGGCTTATGTATACCGTGGGTTGAGGGTAAGGTTTTGTTTCGATGCTATTTTCAGGAATTGTACGTAACGTTTTTCTGACGCAGTAGCACTGTAATATCGAAATAGCGCAGGGAAATTAACACGTTGACTGCGATAGGGTCGTTTGAAAAAGTTTCTACTATATTTTTAAATTTATGGTTTTTAATGGACCCAATTGATATATGGTATTCATATATTGCTAACAACTTTTGAATTTAAATTTGGGTTGAATATTGAACTTTAGTTTAACCCATCGCAGTCAACACGTAAAGAAAATTATAAATAACGTAAACTTGCGCACAATGCGCCAGATAACAACAGTTCGATACGTACTATGTTGCGTGATGTGTTCAAGAGATAACTTGCTTCGAGAACACAAAGTTGGCAAGTCAGTACAATATCCACGTTATGGAAGGCTTTGGTAGAGCCACTGAGGCCTAAAACTAGGATTGGCAGGTCACAAACAAATGAGAAACTGAAACGATAAACTGACTAAAATCATAGCCGGACTCCTTTAATTTAAAGTAAAAGCTATGGATACTTTACTTCACTCAAAAATACACTCAATTATGTACTAATGTTTCAATTTTACGTTTCAGACAGAATTTGAAGCTAAAAGCTTTTAAGTATTCTGAGAAAGGGTAAACGCCAAGACATTAATTATAGCGCGGGAGTATCAAAGCCAACAATCACTCGGCAGCTAAAAATCGCCAAGTCTTCCGTTTGTGATACCGTGGCCAGATTTGAGGAAAAATGTAATGCCAAGGATCTTGAACTTGAAAGCCGACAGCGTCGGGGCCTTTGTAACGGCCTACAATTCCCTCCTCAACACTCACAATATTCACACAAAAGAGTTCAGCGCCTGTGTACCAGACTTTTCTAATCAACTACTCAGGTCTCACAAGTGGGCGTCCACGTACAGCTCGTGCCTAAAAAAGGCATGAGACAAAATACCGTCAGAGAAACTGAGCGTAATTTGAAAGTTTCAGACGAAAACTTCAAAGGGTAATCAAAGCAAAACGAGAACACATTGAAAAAACTACCTTCTACTTCGTTTCATGGAAGTTAGTAAATTAATGTCAGGACAATTTTTGTTTCATTACACTATCCTGCTGTAGTTATATTATTAATTAGCACAGTCCGGGAACTTTTTCCCACCCAGTAATGCAATGTGATTCTGGGAAAATTGAATGTAAAAAACCCAACTCTAAAATTTCGCGACAAAAAAATTAAACTGGGCAGTGGTCCGTTATACATATACTCAAACACTTCCGATGACCTCAGGTTTGCATCAGAGCCGATGTCACAGGAGTGGTTGCAGCGACAGCGGCAAGCACGGGCGTACTCAAGCCTCGGTAGCCCTGTCTGAATCGGCATGTGACTTTTGTTCTTCTTGAAGAGACTCCTTTCAGAATACTATACGCGCATGTCGTATGTGCCAAAAATGTAAGAAATATTGTGATAAAATCCAACAATTTTACACGTTTCTCAAATAGATTAACACGAACCTAAGCGAATGCCTTTGAATTCAGAGAAGTTTTCAAGGAATTTCTGTGTTTACAATAGAAATCAAGCAGAATCTTACAATCCATCGATAATTAGTTTGAAACATAGTGTGTGCCTATAAATATTTAGACATAACAGTTAATAGGATCACAGACGATTTCAATTAAAGAGACGCTGAGGAAAAATAGAATTCTGCAGACAATGCGTTGATCGGCAGTTGGCTGAGAGCAGCTGTATACTGTCCTTCACTAAATAAAATAATGTACCTTGTTGCCAATGCTTACCTCAATCCTCCATATCTCCAGACCAGCATTTTGCCCTGCTGATTCAAAAGCCGGATCCATGTTAGTTTCGTCTGTAATGTTATCGCCCCACCAAGAGATTGATGCACAACTCACACCTGAGTACTAAGCAGCGCACCACCAACTCACACGAAGTGCACCGGCACAGTGACTGTGTCAACTGAGTCAACTCAAAGCGCCGACTCGCCGGACTCGGACTCGAAGCCATGCTCGGAGCGTCGTTGACTCACTTCGAGCATGCAATCATGATTTCGAGTCTGTAAGCTTTCATCCTGAGCAGCGGAGTGCGTTCCTCAGAAAATGGAATCTTCTCAATGCAACATAACTGAAGCAAAATACAATACTTCTTACCATGAAAACTTATGCATTGATGTATAATTCAGTATTCGTCAATGTACTCAGTGCGTTACAATATTTGAGACGCGTTAAAATAAATTACGTTGCGAGTACATTCAACCAACAACGTTCATTTTCAATGGATGATTGAAAAAGCAATACTTTGTTTTAGATCCGTTCTCAAGGTTTTGTAACATTTATGTTTCTGTTTTTATATCTTTCGGGTTGAACGAGTGATTGCCATAGCTTCAGCATAGGTGTACACGTCATGCTTCAATTTTGCTATCATCTACATACAGGAATATCTAATATCCATGCAACAAAGGAGGGCAATCGGTCAAGAGAGGCAGTTTTTATTTATTTATTTTTAACTAACTAATTGATGCTGACATTGTCTCGTTATGAAGATGTGAGGGCATTTTTAACGAAGAGAAATCTCTCCTGGCGTGTGAGTCATATTCATTGATGAAGGTATCCTATAAAATAACCGTAGTAACCTCACCGTCCTCCAGAGCAGTTTGGTTTCAACGTAATGACGTCATGGTAGCCTAGAACATTGACGTAAGGACCACTAGCACTGTACCATGGCCACTAGCCCGTTACGTCACCGTTATCAGCTTACTTTTTGGAGTGACGTCATCCTCAGAATCTACTCGTACCTCCCTGTCTCAGTTTTCCTTAGATGTTTGCAAGATGTAGAATTTTAATTTTATAAAGTCGCAGAATTTGTATGAGTCAAGTCAAAAATGAAATTTTAAAATATTGAGTCTAATGAACTAATTTTGAAATGAACTAGGTTATCTGATCCCCAGTACAGCTGAAATTAATAATTATCTCAACAACTTTGAAATTCCGTGCGCATTTCAAAGCACTTGAGACTCAAAAGGTAGGTAAAAGCTTCATGCAGTTTCAAGGACTGCTGTGTAAAATTTGGCCACGTCCAACTTCGAACCACTAATCCTTTGGCCCAAATACTTGGCCCTTGTAAACCGTAGGACCGAATTGTTCTAAGCAAAGTTTTAATTGTAAGCACGTTTTGTTTCACCTTGTTTTGTATACAAATACACTTGTTTGTTTGAAATGGATCTATGAGATGAGAATTATCACATTTTCTTGTTCGTGTTTCGTATGTTACCATGGTTTTCAATTGGACATTTATTAGCCATTGTTCATTCATGTAAAATACCACGTAAACGAGTTGTTAAGTGTATCCCGTAAACTGGGCTACACCTCGTTAGCCCTCAAATCATATTACTGAAGTTATTCAAGTCACGTAACTTGATATTTACCGTCTATTAAGGCCTAAAATTATTTTGAAGTATTTCATGATCCTAACTTTTATCCTAGTTGTAGAATCCATGAATTCAAAAAGATAGGATAACGCGATAACATTCGAGCGCGGATATTCATCACCAGCGGATATTAATGCGAGTTAATAGCTAAACTTGGATCAGCTGACTGGAAGAAAAACATTCAAAGAACATTACGCAAGTCATGTTCAACACTATGAAGTTCCCTCGTACTCAGCATTCTTGTGATGTCTTATAAAAAGCTGTGTTTTCACAATCAATGTCCTCAGATATCTCGTACATTACCGTGGAGTTACGATGCATCTTAGAAATACTTACAATATGACGAACGTGATCCAATAATTTTCCTTAAATACCGCGACACAAAAACCAACAGTAGGTAAGAAGTCCCCTCAGGGGGATACAACTATTGTATCTATGGGAATTAGCGCTCCCAGGGGGACTATGTGAGATCCCGAGCTAAGGGTTAGGTAGGCCTTCTTTTTGTTGAAATAACATAGGTTTTTGTTCTGTTACGGACCATCTTTTTTCGGTTCACTGCTGTCCTGTTTTTTCAACACCTACTACTTTCTTCTTGAACTTTGATCTTGTTTCATAAACTTCTTTCTCATCTTACTGTTTCTATGCCCTTTCTGCGTAGATTCCACGTTCCCTAAACTCCATACTAAATGGTGCCTTCCTCCTTCCTCTCTTTGGATCGCCTTTGTAGCGGATAGGGAGGCTTAAACCAACTAATAAACTAGGTAAGACGTCATTACATAGACTCATAAGCCGTTCTGTAGCACAGCCTGCAGATATGTAACAAAACCAATCTTTTGCGAGCCACTCTGTACCAGTACGCCAAATTTCTTTAGTGGTTGTACTATGTACTATGGTTGTACTATGACCCATGTACTATGTAATGGTGTTGTACCGAGTACTCTAATTTTAAAGTTTGAAGAAAAGGGCAATTTTTATTTTTTTCGCTTCGCCGCCTTTATACTTTTTGCTTTGCGTTGATGTACTTGAAGTTTAGGCATTGCATTTATTGGTTTCACCAGTGCTATTGTGTTGCGTTTTTCTGTGATGCCAATACTATCTGCGTTTTTGATTAGAGTTGTTTTTGGAACTGTTCAAACCTAAAAATTTGGTTATATTTTTTTTTCTCGGCCTATAGTTTCATATGAGGGGGAGGTATGTGCGCCGCACATCTTGTCTGTATCTGGATACCCCCTATATAAGCCGCACTTGTCGAGGCTTAGGTGCTCATTCATTCATATTCCTGTCCTCTGCTGACACCTGGTCAAATAAACTCCGCCAACTTCTCTCGTGTTTACATGCCCCGCATACCCTTAGTATCGTATTCAGGACTTCAACAATTTCATCGAACGCTCGTTTCATCATATTTACAATACGAAATGAAAATATGACACGGTACTGATAAAAATTAAACAAATTTGCTCTATGCGCTTGAAAAATGAGCCATTAGAGCGATGAGAAAATTAGAATATGATGTTCACAGGAATGATTCATTCGAAAATTTGTAAATACTTCAGCTCTCATGCGTAATTTTATATATAAAGCATTGACTTATGGATGACGGCGACGAAGACCTTAAACAAGTGTTGACTGCACGAAATGGTCATCATTATCATACAACTTGAAATAGAAATAACTTCGTACTGTACATTCTTATTATTCGAAAGCTCGATCACAGCACAATATCCTTTTCATTGGAATTAAGACTTGAATTTGATCCCTGCTGAGATCTGTGAAAAATGTTTTTACAAAGCTTTCAAAACGAATCTTGAATCCCTATTTCTATCGGAATATTAGTCACATAAGCTAATCAAGTCGAATCTTTTCTGCTGCATGATTCATCTTGATAGGATAATTTACCATGGTTTATGACATAGATGTTTAGTCTGGTCTGTTATTGGTGATGTTACTGATCTCATCCAGCCCATACAAACCATTGTTTTAAAATTAAATATTGAATCATGAGCGAACCAATTCATTGATCAATTTAGCGAGCATTAGGTACACCTTGAAATGCGTTGATACGATACCCTAGAAGTTGCTGAACTTATTCGGGCCCACAGGTACATAGCAATACTAAAATGTGTCCACTGTAGTAGCCTTTAAAAAATCTACTGATGTATCGCTTGTGAAAAATTTTCGAATTTTTAGAACACATTTGATTCAAATTTGTACCTTAATAAAAAAATAACTGCGATGTTTGCAATTTTATACTCTGAAATTCGTTAAATATTTTTTCTTTACATCTTTCAGGTATTGAAGAGGGAAAAACGGAAGAACACATGAGGAAGAAGTTAAAATTACACTATTGTTTTAGGTTTATTTGAACAAACGCTTAAGAACAACACATAACATTTTAAATTTTATAAATTAATAAATATAAAAATGCAATAGATATAGGAGCAAAAGTCGCGTAGACAACACTCCAAACATGAAGAAATAAATGCTTAATATTTCGAGACACAAATCCACGTGAAAATTTATTTTCACAAAGATTGCATTAAAAACCTTTGCAGAATATGACACACTGGAAAATTTCTAGCAGTGACTTCAGGAATTAAGAATCAATAATAATAATAAATCAGGAATTAATCGTAATAAATATGTCCTCTGCATTTACAAAGTATTTCCTTGCTCCGACTAGCAATGCTAGTCAAACAATTCAAGTGCGCGAAGAAACGTGGACAAATATTCATCGCTAATACAAATCTCACGCTCTGAGCTAATTGTTTCAAAGGAAGCATTTTCAACAGAAGTGAAAGGCGCGATGATTGAACAATCAAACGTCCGCTACGTGATTACAGGTACATACAGTATCATACAGAAAGATCGGATCTATTCGCACGCAGTAGCACGTAGATGTGTGCTGTTAACCCGACACAACACTCCTCTTAAATTTCATGTCAAGCCTAAATCCTGCAGACTATATTCATTTCAACGTGGACAGGAGTTCTAGCTTAAAGTATTTAGGTCCGACGATGCCCAAATATGAAGGTGTACAACAGTAATACCCAAAGGCCGGATTTTCTTTTAACATTTTAGGCAGTAGTATCGGTACAGACGGCAGTAAAAGTTCACGAGTGGACTTTGCTACTCTATGTGCTGTTTTTCTGCTTAAACGTGCTGTTTTTTACTCTGGCTAAAAAAACACAGCATCTGCAAACGTAACAGCGTTACCAGATGCTGTAGGCTAGTTTTATTTGAAAAATATGAAACTAAAATTTTGGCAAGACAAATCAGCACGAAGGGTAGCTAGCCAAGTCGACAGGCGAACTTTTGCTATCGTTTATGATTAAGTGGAATGTTTACAAATGAAGTAGGTAGGGCTCACATCCGGCGACGAGCTTTTATATAGATGCCCTTGGCAGGGTTAATGGTTACTGTTGGCACACTCAGTGGGGGAGGATCTTCTGTCTCCGGAGCCAGTTCCAGTCTGTGAGAACAAACCACGCTGTCAGTTCGCAAATACCATTCATAACGTCAACATATTCTGTGCTCTCTAATATTAACTTAGGTATTGAAAATGAGCTGACCGTGTTTGAGAATAAACTTCAGAGGTACTTGATCGACTTTTTAGAGAAGATTTCTCAAGCAACTTGCATTCATAGCTTTTTTGTCTCAAATCCAAGAGAAGCTCATCAGTCACACTAGTTTATTGCTTAAAAAAATGACAAAATCGTCCATATGTTCAAGCAGATGTACACAAATCAGTACATAACGTAAATGAAGCCGTAACCAGCGTTATTTCACTATACCCGAAGAGATTCTGTTAACAATCCAAGCACAATTTTTAGAACTTGATCGGTATGAAATTACTTATTACGTTTTTAACTACTTATTAAGAAGAAATAGTAATGTCTATAAAATTAAAACATTTTCAGAGAGTGAACGATTCTAACGCTACGTTTACGTTGTTTGCATTTGAACGGTTGTAATGAATGAAACATTTTTTATTCAATCATTAGATGCTGTCATTGTAAAGTAGTTGAAAAGCTGTAATTACTCGGCAACACTTTACACCAGCGGTTCCCGACGTTTCAAGCATGGCGACCCATTTTAGAACAAGCAATCGGGTCGCGTCCATGAACCCTAAAATAATATTTATATACATTCAGTTCAGTTCTTATGAAATTTTCGTACTCTGTTCAAAAGGAATTGGCGATCTCATGATAATAGTGTCGCAACCCTATTTGGGATCGCAACCCGCAGATTGAGAAGCGCTGCTTTACAGCGATGCTTCATGTAAGAGATGCTCAAGTTCATGGCAAACTGACAGTTTCTGTGACATTAACAAGAACTAACACCGATCTCAAGGAATATTTTCGCCGTTGCAGCTCTCATAGCAAAAGGCAGCTGAAAAATCTAGCAAATAACTTTTAGTTGCGACTGTCGACACAAGAAATTAGTCCTGAATACGAAGATTAACAGAGGTACCAGATTTAAATAAAATCTGAATTTCTCAAATTTTATAAGATGCTCATCTTTTATGTCGGATCCACCAATTACAACAATGTCAGATTAACAGTAATATTTTGCCCTTCGTTTTACTACCCGATTTCCCCACTAACAGCGGACAACTGTAGTGCAGTGGACTTACTCGTAGTTCAGGATGACTCTGGCGATGGCAAGTTTTGCTTCCAGTTGGCCAAATCTCATACCCACGCAGTTGCGAGGCCCGGCACCGAAGGGAAGGTAGGCCATAGGATGACGATTGGAAGCAGTCTTCGAGGTCGAAGAGAACCTGAAATATGGATTTCATGGCAACATCTATGACACAAGGACGGAAATTCTTCGAATAGATTACAATCCATGCATCTGTGAAGAAAGTGTGCACGCTTCTATGAGTAAAATAAACAATGAACAAATTTTCACCTGCAGTACATTTTATTTGCAAGGAAGAGCTATTAGCTAAATGGAGCTATCACGAAGGCGGTGAACGTGGATGGTGAAAAAATAATTAGATGAATTCTCTACTTAATCTTCTCATCCGTCAAAATTTCCAACTCATATTACCGTTATTAGGCTGGCACTGCCATCAGGACGTCACTGACATTAGTGTGAGGACGGAACTATCACTCTACAGTGAATTTTAAAAACACTAAGGCATAAATTCGACTGGAAATCCAATAAACGAAAATTTTGTTCTGTGTATCATGCATGGCACTGGAGGCAGAAGTATGAAAACATGAAGTTAGGTTTTTGAAGTACGTGAAGCAAAATTTCATCAAGACTAAATGCGAATGTATTTTGTCTAAGCAAACGAAATACGTGCATTGCACGATGTGTCTCAGTTTATTGCTAACATCGATTTTTTTTAATTTTCATGAATAATTAAACACTGATTTGTAAACACTCCCGCAGAGCGCAAAATTTTCTTCATTTTAACTCTACGAACTTCTCATATGAATCTTCACACAATGACTTCAGGTGTTTTTGCCTCCTGTTTCATTTTAATCCAGTATTCGAAGTTTCTTTGATTGTACGCACATCAATCACATAATAGAAAACTTCCAACGTGAGGCTAGCAGCGTTGTTACCATAAAAAAAATAGTTAAACACAAAGTAAATTAACTAGTTTTGCAATTTCCGGACAAGAACCTTGTTGTACGAAAGTAAATTCGGTCAAAGATTTGGTTTCATTAAAGCACTCGCCAAAAAAATTAATCGGAAAGCTAGCTAAAAAGCTCGTTCAAGGGACGAAGCCTCGCGCTTCTCTACTCATTCATTTTAGCCACAGTTCTGTCCAAAAATATAAACAGAAATAGCCACAGTTCTGTCCGAAAATAGAAACAGAAATAGCCATAGATTTGTCCAAAAATAGAAACAGAAATAGCCATAGTTCTGTCCGAAATACTTATTCATACCGGGTGACACAAAAAATTATGAAGCATTCAGTAATGTAGCGTTTAGAACAGTTGAATCTTCGACAGTTCTATTCACTACGAGTAATTTAGCACGGAACTTATCGTTGCAGTTACCTAGATGGGTCAAATTCTTCAGGGTTAGGCCAGTGCTGAGGGTCTCTGTGAATATCCCAAATAGGGATCATGATGGACGTGTCTTTCGGGATGGTGATTTCCCCAACCTGCAAAGGACAAAGCGTTCTTGAATTTAATTCTGCAGAAAGAACTATCTTTAAATTAGACATAAAAAAATTATTCGCACCACATTTTACGGAAATACTGACTAGAATTTTATTTTACTTTTGGTTAGAGGACCTTTGTTCAATCGTCACGTCAGTATTTGCAATTGTTAAGCAGGTGATGTCCTTAGGTTTAACCTGGAAATTATTTCATGGTTCATTGAAATTCATGAAATTTATCGTTCGTGAAGTTTTTTTAATTACAGTAGCAGGTAATAGTAATTTACAAGCTTCGGTAATCACTCTGAGTTATTCAAAAATTGCATAGGCAGCTCAACCTTCATACCAGCAGCAAAGGCACCATTAGAAGAAGCCATTGACAAGTTTGACATAACAAAATATTTGCAATAATTATTCAGGAGGTGCTGAGCGATGTAAATAAATTCTTATTTTCCAAACACTATGACATTGAAACAAACACATAAAACCATTCCATTCACGTTCAGATAAGTTCAATATCTTTTCGAGTTCTGTTATGTTGAAAAAGAATAATTTGGCAATCTGACTACGTATTCCCAATCCATAACAAATTTGCAGAAAACTAATTCCTACATATTTTTACGCAACAACTGTTATAGAAGTAAATTTAAGTAGTTTATACTATGTACACAAAGCATCTGAGAATACACTTTATATATAAATGAGAAAAATATTCCTTATTAACGTGGGTACTTCATTAATTTGTGCCAAATAATTTACGAAACCGACTACCGTATAAGTCTTTATGAACTGCATGATAGACAATGTGTTTAAACACAAGCCAGTGACTAATGATACGAGTCACAAGGGAGAGTAAACATAATGAATTTTTTTATTTCCAGTTACGCAAATGTGTACACTATAAAGGATATTACCTGAACGTCTTGCGCAGCTTCTCTCGAAATGAATGTTACCACCGGCGGGAACAGGCGGAGTGTCTCACTCAGGATTTGATCCAACAACTTCATCTCTGAAACTTGTTCGTAGGTCACAGCTTTGGATGGATCCTGTGACCGAAATACCAATGATATAGATTGCGTCAAAAACAGTGAGATCAAATAAAAAATATTCACGCGATGAAACAACAAATTAACAAAAGCATTAGAGTAGTTTCTCTTACCCGGACGACAGATTTGATTTCCTGGTACAGCTGGTCTTGATAGTTCTTGTGTTTTGAAAGCATGAAGCTAGTGAAGGTGAGGGCATTTGCAGTGGTCTCGAACCCTGCTAAAATGAATACCCAAGCATTGGCAATAATTTCATTGTCTGTGAGCATTTTCTTCTTCGGAATAGAATCCATTCCTTCTTTTCCAACTTTTTCTTCCATCACAGTTTCTGAAGCTTCTAACATCAATTGGAGGACGTCAATTGTTTTTGTGCCGGAATCTTTTCTTCTCATACTGATGACTTGTTTTAAGTGGGACACCATCATGGTGGTCATCTGGCCTGACAAAGCCACTTTAGTGCTGAGTATGGACATCATCCTACCGAAAAAAGGAAAATATATAGTCAGGACTATAAATTTATTGACTGCATTCTGAAGAAATCCTCGAACCGCATGCAAGAGCTTGTCGTTCTGGTCGAGCTGACACTTAGATTTTAATGCGAGGGCACATTCGCATATGACATCCAAAGTTAAGCCTTGGAAGACTGAGTATAGCTCAATAGATTTCTGAGCGTTGCGGTGATCTTCTATGATATTCAATAGTATATCAATTTTTTCATTCATAATACCACCCATGAGCTTCATTTTAGCCATGGAGAAGGTGGGAGTGAGTAGAGCCCTTACATCCTTCCACCTTTGATCACGGAGCCCCACTAACGTCGTGACCACGGGTTCGGCCTGAATAGTCATGGATGGACGGTTAGCAAACTTGTGAAAATCCTTGATTAGAATTTGGCGGACCATGTCCAGATCGCTAACTACAAGAGTGGGTCGACCTCCCATGAAATAGCCGAAGACATCGCCGTGCTCTTGACGCCACTTGGAGATGACTGTGATAGGAGTGGTGGACTGATCTCGGAGGACGTGGTTACTTCCATAGATGAAGTGGGGCTTCACGAACGGCACTCCAATTCTGAAATATACCATGAAACGCACTCATGAAATATTACATGATTAAAACACATTTGCTCTAATAAACTTCAATATTCATTCACCCGAACGTTCACGCCTCACACAGAATTATGTTGAACATGACTTCAGAATTTTCTCACTGGCTTGTGCTGAATTTTCTCACAGTAGCGTAATCGGTGAATTCCGAAGTCTCGTTCTGCATGAAGCTTCTCAGTGATCAGGTTTAAGATGCTTGGAGAAGTAAAAATAAAGTTGCAGTGTTTATGAGCATAGTATAGCCGTTAGTTTAAGGCTTAATTTCCATTGACAAAATATTCTCACTGAAGAAAGAGAGGGAGCCATTTCGTATTGACCAAGGAAAACGTGGAATCTGCGAAGAAGAACTGTTCCTCAACAGGATACCTTGTGCAATGAAACAGCAAGTTAAGGAGAAAGAGGAAGAGCACGCAAAGTAGAGATGGTGAAGTAAGTATGAAAACTGAAAGTGGGCAAGAAGGATAAAAGTCCCGAAGACCTATCAATAACAGATAACCTAACTGTATCTTCATTCATGGGAGTGCCAGTCCCCATAGGATAGGATAGACAAACCTAACTAACCTTAGCCCATTGCCTACCCAATACCCTTGAAAAGAAAGAAAATAAAAACCGTTTATTCAAGAAAAAGTTGAAAAATAAAAATGCTTTACAATACATTGGATTTATCAAATTTAATAGAAAATAGACGAACCAAGGGGAAAGTGTTTACATACATATAATAGCCAACGTGATATGAGACTGAATAACAGACTTCAAGATAGATACTTCTATATACACATGCAGTACTCTTATGAAGAGCAGAAAAACCTCAAACTTTGCCACTCGAAGTAGACCATTTTGAATCGGTGAAAACATAATCCCAATTCCCTCGTCTAATGGCTAAAATACTCTCATGTTGAGATTACAGCCGGCTTTCCATTTATTATTATTATTCATAAATTTACTTTTTGTACTCTAGAGATCTCACATCCTTACAAACTTCTCATGCAAAATCCAAGCAACAGTCTTTGAAACCATTACTGAGAGGGCAAAAAAATTTTCAGTCGATTTATGATAAAAATATGACAGTTTTCTTTTCCCAATCCTTTCCTAAGCTTCATTAATAATAACCACTTACCTCGTGAAGAATTCATGCTGATAACGCCGTTGCCTTATCCACTGAGCGACACATGCGCCGATAAATGCTAGAAGCAAAAAAGCTACGACGCCCATCACGTCGGCAACGGAGAATGCAGATGCAGAATTTTCCACTTCCTTCGCAGGAAGAAGAGTCCTTTCCAAATAACTAAGGAAAGAGTTGAACCAACGATTAAAATGCAAATCACCTATTTAAACTGTCACACGAAAATATTATGAATTGAACCACTAATCAAGTTGTGAATACTGCAATTAAAAGAGAGATTGGAAATTAAATACACGGCTGGTTATTACTGATCAATGATGTTCACCTTTGGAAATCAGTGTTTTCGATACAATCTTGACTTTTATAAAAAGCCGAGTTTACTCTCTCTTTTGCGGAATAGGTAAAAAACGAATATTCGAATTAGCCAAAACTACTAATTCTAGTAGAAAACATACACTATTTCAGCTGCAGCTTCAGTATAATTTCAACAACATATTTTTTCACACACAGAGATACGAACTTCACACGTTCCTGTTACAAAGAAAACGTTCATGCAGGAGCGCTCATCTGCAGCGTACACACCCTGCCGCTCACACACACGGACACACAGATTGCAGAACAACGGGCAGCTAATTTTTTACTCATACGCTAAAAGTACATTTGTAGAGAGTTGCTATTCTACAACATTCAACAGCATGAGTATAGCAAAAAAAATACAGGAAATGTAATTTTTGGAAGCCATAACAGTTATTTGCAGCAAACTTTAGATCGAGCAAAAAACTGTTGCCGTGCTGTAGGTACGCGCGACGTTCCACGCTAAATGACCTTCAACGACTTTATTTGGACGTAAGCAAACACGTAACTTAGTTTATACAATGTTCCACTGCACAATGAATAACCTTTTACATAGAACCCTGAGCAAGGAACAACGGGTAGAATTTCATTCGAGTTGACGAGTTTAGGAGAATTTCTTTGCGACAGAAGATCAAGCCAGCCAAATGCCTCACGTTTGATTCCGACTACATTGGTTATAATAACAAAAACACGTGTTCAAGGAACTATAGACGACGCGCATCTTCTATTCCCTCAGTTAAAAAGTTCTCTTACATCCATGAGAGTTCAACCATCCGTAAAATACTTTTCAAATGTGTACATTTACGTGTACTACTAACTGGCGTTATGCACGTGCTGTAAATTAGATACTATGCCGAGTCGAATGATCACAACTGACCCTCTATGCCATGGGATCTAGGCACAAATCGTCCGGCACACTTACTTGACAACGCTCTCAGTCTAACTGCAACTTCTCTCCCAGTTCCCACTAGTCTACTAGATCTGCAGATGCCATTCGCACCAAATGGATCCAAGAACGCCTCCGTGTACGTGCATCGCTATCATCGACCGCGTACAGAAATAGTGATTGCTCCGTGCGATAAAGAAATAGATATGCATTTTGCACGTCATTCTGTGACGCTGGTAGCACTCAGAATCGGAATTTAGAGCTGCGGCTCGGGTTCTAACATCATTAGTTCTCACACGTCGACTCCTTATTCTTGGAAAGTTTCTAATAGATTGAATTAGACATTCCAATACACAATAATAAGCAAAGACGTATTAATGTAGTCAGCTTCCAGATATTTGGCTACCTAGCTTACTCCTGTGGACATCCTTTATCATCGGGCTCGTTGTTAACGAGCCCCACAGAGGTTAACGGCGCTAAAATGAAGTCTTTTCTGGACCAGCGGGAGAAGTTTTTGCACCGTATTCCAATTCATATGTACGCCCTTAAAAATGTACCAGACTGAAGGGAAATATCATGCGTATAAACAATAATACGTAAGGGTCATATAAATATGAATGCACTTCTCAGAAATTTTCAAATGACAACTTTAACAGAAGCTCTGGAAAGCAAATTTAATTCAAAATGCATCTTACCAAGATTTAACGAGGCTGGGCAAGAGTTTCTCCCAACACTAATTTTTTTTTTTTAGCGTGAAGTGTTTGTAGCGGCTTACTTGAACAAAACTACTGATAATAATAATAATAATAAAAATAACTCATTTAACGACAGCTTCGGTCATAAACTATTTAGCTGTCGCTTTGGCATTCAGGCCAAAGT
>JACJUY010009563.1:9417-21526 GCA_014220935.1 Platorchestia sp. MABIK | reverse complement strand
CTACACACAGTCCATTTCCACACATCTACACATAGTCCATATTCACACATCTACACACAGTCCATATTCACACATCTACACACAGTCCATATTCACACACCTACACACAGTCCATATTCACACACCTACACACAGTCCATATTCACACACCTACACACAGTCCATATTCATGCATCTACACACAGTCCATATTCACACATCTACACATAGTCCATATCCACACATCTACACATAGTCCATATTCACACACCTACACACAGTCCATATTCACACACCTACACACAGTCCATATTCACACATTTACACACAGTCCATATTCACACATTTACACACAGTCCATATTCACACACCTACACACAGTCCATATTCACACATCTACACACAGTCCATATTCACACACCTACACACAGTCCATATTCATACATCTACACACAGTCCATATTCATACATCTACACACAGTCCATATTCATACATCTACACACAGTCCATATTCACACATCTACACACAGTCCATATTCACACATCTACACAGTCCATATTCACACACCTACACACAGTCCATATTCATACATCTACACACAGTCCATATTCATACATCTACACACAGTCCATATTCATACATCTACACACAGTCCATATTCACACATACATGGAGGTATACGACATTGTAAGACGTACAACACGTCGGGAACTTGAGAACACAAGTACACATTCCTTGTGTGTAAGAATACGTGTGTACGTGTATGTGTGTTGTGTGACACACATAAGGTGATTTCAATGCAGAGTGTGTAGTGATCCATCTCATGTGTGTGGGGTGTGTAGGTTATGTGTGTGTGGGAGTGTACGTACATGCACACAACACAGCCACACACAACACACACACACAGCAAATTTACAATCAAACATAACCACACAACACACACTACCACACAACACAGCCACACATACAGCATAAACACAGCACACATAGAGTCAAATACAACACATAGCATCCACCCACAACACAACACAACACTCCTGTATGTGTAGTGTGTGTCCGGGAGCGACGTCCCGGAAACGGGATCATCTTGAGGCAAATCTCGGCACCGGATGTACGGTCCCGTGAACAGGCGGGAGTGGGGGGGAGTGTGTGGGAGGACTCACCCAAAGTGGTGAGCTCCCCCGTAGCGTGGGAGCCGTCCTCCCCCACCCAGTTGAGGGAGTAGAGGGAGTCCGGCGTGAGGGAGTCCAGTACCGCGCGTCCCACACCCAGGGGAGAGTACACCCGGCCCCTCCCACCGCCGGGGGAGCCCGACTGGGGAAGCAGGGGGAGCCAGCTTTATTAATTAGCCACAGAATTTTAATTCCGAAAAAACGAAAAAAAAAAATTTTGCATTTAAAAACTGGCCGCGAAGTAGCAATTTTGGGGGGAAAACGGGGAAAAGTTTTTACCTAAGAAATGAAGTTTTTTTCTGGAAAACCTAGCCAGGAAATTCAAATTTATCGAAAAAAGAAAAAAAATTCGGTCGAAATTTTCCGTGAGATGAAAATGAAGTTTTCCCCCTTAACTACTTGCCGCAAAACCAAAATTCCGAGGAAAAACTAGCAAAAAAGTTTATCTTGGCCAAATTTTACGAGATGAAAATTAAATTTTTACTTTCAAACTAGCCGAGAAGTTCAAAGATCCAGAAAGCAAATAAAAATAATTGACAAAATTTCATACGAGAGATAAGACCAAATCCTTCACATGTTCAAAAATTCCTAACGTCAGAACAATCTCTCAAATTCGTCGGATATTTGGATAATGCTCTAAATAAGCTATTCAGCACAATAAACCAACAATTGCTTTGTTCGATTAAGATTAACCGGATTTTATTATATAAATATAATTATTGTATTACAATCCGGATTATAATCAAAGTCGAAAATAAGATTGTATTTACCACTTCGACTGCGGCAACTAAATATTAAGTTCAATGCCAAACTCAAATTTAAAGTCAAATGTAGTAAACTATTTGGAAAATAGCAAACATGAACTGGATCGTGCCTTCATTTAGCTTTGATTGAGTATTTATGGAAATTGTGTTTGTGACTACTGGTCGGTCTGCAGCGTTGTGAAAATCCCTCCGTGTACCACCGGTGACCCACGTCACAGTGGAAGTGTTAAGTCAAAAATCCGGATTCTCCTCAAAGTAAAAAAATCCGGATCATATTCAAAATAACCCTTTCATTACAATTCTAAACGCATTACAATAAGGATAACCTGCAGTGTGGGAGGGACCCACGGGTGACCCACAACCCACCTTGTAGAAGAGTTCCCCCGCAGCGAAGGATGGAAGTCGCACGGTGGAGGAGTTGTGGGAGACCTGCTCCACTTGCAGCTGTGGCTCCCACACGGGAATATGTATTTAGCATCGTATTTACTACACATATATATATATGTTCTATATTTTGTACAGTATGTACTACACATATATATATTCTGTATTTAGTACATTACGTACTACACACTCACAAATATACATATGTATATGTACTATATTTAGTACAGTATATACTACACACTTACAACTATACATATGTATATGTACTATATTTAGTACATTACGTACTACACACTCACAAATATACATATGTATATGTACTATATTTAGTACAGTATGTACTACACACTCACAAATATACATATGTATATGTACTATATTTAGTACATTACGTACTACACACTCACAAATATACATATGTATATGTACTATATTTAGTACAGTATGTACTACACACTCATACATATGTACTATACACACATATGTATTTTGTACTTAATACAGTATATACCATACATATATATATATCTTGCATTTAGTACGCGTTTAGTACTACGCACACAAAATTGAGCATCGAATCTCGAGCCTATTTTCATCGAACATAGCCTAAACCTAAAGGCAAATACAAAAGCCTAAATTTGAATGAAAATAAAAAAAGCCTATACAAAGGCAAACAAAAAAGCCTACACCAGAGGCAAACACAAAGGCCTACACCCGAAGGCTGGGGAGCAAAGCCCGCAGATTTTCTCACCTGTTTCTCAACGCGGTGCTTCGCGTCCACGTCAGCTATGTTGCTCGTGTGCTCGCCGTCTTCTGTTCACGTGAACGGAGCACGATATTTCAAAGAATTACTTATTTAAAGTATTAAGTATTTTAGCTATGGAACAATTATTTGAAATATTTATTAAAACTATGCTTCAATTATTTAATTTATAAATAATTTTTAGCTTTACAGAGTGTGGCCAAAAACTTTATTTAGATTGGATTAATAAATGGGATTGGTTTTTAAGCCCCTCACTAACCCCAACTAAGGTGTTCCAAACGGAGGAAAGATGAAGGCACCATTTAGTATTTTAGAGATGAGGGAACGCGGAATCTATGCACAAGGTGCACAGAAACAGTAAGTTAAGAAAGAAGTTCATGAAACAAGACAAAAGTTGAAGAAGAAAGTAGTAGGTGCTGAAAAACAGGACAGCAGTCAACCGAAAAAGGTGGTCCTTAACAAAACAAAAAGCATTTTATTTCAAAGAAAAAAATGCCTGCCCAACATCAAGAATAGACAGAGTATCAATATTACCGCTATTTTTATTACAGTTGTCGTCGTCATTACTATTATTACTATTATGGAACGAAAAAAATACCAATTTAGATAATCTCTATAATTTAGGAAAGCAAACACGAAGTAAATAAAAGATATTCAAGCGGGAACAAAAAAAAGGATTAATGTGGCGTCCAGAAAAGGATTAATGTGGCGTCCAGAAAAGGATTAATGTGGCGTATAGAAAAGGATTAATGTGGCGTATAGAAAAGGATTAATGTGGCGTATAGAAAAGGATTAATGTGGCGTATAGAAAAGGATTAATGTCGCGTCAAGGAATAGATTAAATCTGTGACAGACAAAAATAGAATAATCCCGTGTTAGAAAAATGTGTTAATTCCGTAAGCCAAATGTGCAACATCAACATAGGATTTCACATGCAGCTTACATAGTATGCAGGAAGCAGCACATATGTTGGGTACGTAAATACACTGTGTGTGTCGTGTGCATTACACATACACAAGCGGCGTGTAGGTGGTAAATAAACATACATAATCCGTGCACGTTTTTGGTATACATACATTAAAGAACACTTTGACTGCGGCAGGTCAAACTGAAGTTCAACATTGAATTCAAATTTCAAGTCAACTGTAGTGCGCAATGTTGAAAATAGCAAACATGAACTGGATCGTGCCTTCATTTAGCTTTGATTAAGTATTTATGGAAATTGACTTTGTGACTACTGGTCGGTCAGCAGCATTTCTAAAATCCCTCAGTGTACCACCGGTGGGTCACGGCGCAGTTAAAGGGCTAAAACGCGTAAGGAGAGGAAACCTCGCAAGCACAGAAATCACAAGTGCCACATGAAAATTGCCATCGTGTACCACCGGTGGGTCACGTCGCAGTCAAAGTACCAAAACGCGTAAGAAGAGCAGAAACCGCAAGCTTAGAAAACAAAAGGGTCAAAGGTGCCTTACCTTTCCGGGGTTGTCTACTCAAATCTTCAACCAACTCAAGGGTATCGTTGCCAATGCCCATGTTTCCGTCGTTTGTAACGTTGGTCATTCCTTCAAAAACATCGTGTTCTTCGATATCAGAAACTCGTTCCTCATCATCAAGAGACATCGTGTCGTTTCCAAGATCGTCAATGCGGTGGTTTACGGTTTCCAAATCGACGTTGCTGGTTGAATTGGTTAGTGGTTCGACATGGTTGGTTGTATTTGTCATTGGTTCGACGTTGTTGGTTGTATTTGTTAGTGGTTCGACGTGATTGGTTGCATTTAGTAAATGTTCGTTAGTTTCCAAAAGATCGGGCCAGTCAGTTACATCTTCACTGTCTGTGGTTTCCAAGCCTGGTGTACGAGTAGAACTTTCCAGGTCCACTTCTGGGATAGTCTGGTTTGCAACCTCAAGGCTTCCGGAAGGCGTTGACATGCCTTCAAGTGTTGATTCCGTATTAATTTCTTTAGGACCATTAGCCAGCAAGTGAAAGGAATCTTCATCGACCACTGCAATAGTGTCATGAAGCAAGACGGTCGAAGAGTTTGGATGGGCCGAAGGTTCCAAGATAGAAGAGTTCATCCGATCCATCGTGGACTTCGACATCGACACGGAAACGCTGGTGATGAAGTCGACGATCTCAGTCGTCGTATCGGTCTCCATGATAACCTCAGTGTTACTTTCAACATCCTCTTCGCCTTCTGAACCTTGAGTTCCACTAACCGCACTTCTGTTCATTTTGCTAACCGCTTCAGAAGAAAACAAGACACCGAAATCAACAGGTTCGGTAGTCTCATCCACAGCTTCAGTTGATACGGTGTCGAAACCAACATCCGGGTTCTTCTCAAAAGGTTTTTCTGTCGACTGAATATCAGGAATATCCTCTAGCACCGCTACATGTTCCGTCGTAGATACGATATCGTCAACTGTGACTGGCATTGAGGGAGAATCGGATTCGTGAATGCCGATTCTGTTAACTCCGTCCGTCTCATTCTTCACACCGTCGGTAGCAGGGTTCAGAACAGAGAGCTCGTCTAAATTTAAATCTGGTACGTCAGTACTACTCTCCACCATCACAGAAGTTTCACTCGTACTATCAGCATTAGTGTTCGAGGACGACTTCAAGCTAGTTGAAGATTCTGTATTAAGGTCAGTCATGCTTCCTTCTCCGACAATGTTTCCAGGGTTCTTTCCTTCCACTCCTTTTCTTTCGTCGACCATGTTTCTAGTTTTCTTTTCTTCCATTCCTCCTAACTCATTTTTTGACGCGGTAGTCTTGCTTTCTGACTCCACCATATCACCGTCTACACTTTCGCTTCGACTTGAAGTTGAAGCTAAGACGCTTTCAGAAAATCCCTCGTGTTCTACTTTGTTCTCCGACTTTCGGTTTGGAAGTGGCGAATCCCCAGGTTCCTCGAAGCTAAAAGGCACGATGGGTTCTGCAAAAGTTTCTTTGACGAAATTCAAGGTTTCGAACACGCCTTTGGAATCATTTTTCTCAGGGACATGCATGTCTCCAGTAACGCTTGGAACAAAAGAAATTTTGTTATCCAACACAACTCCAGAGCTTCCAGAGGAGTGATCATGACCTATCATAACCTGACCATTTTGTTTAGTCAATGGCGAACTCTTTTTGAACTTTTCCTTTGAAGAGTCGTTTGGTTTAGAAACTTCCAGTGGCCCTTTTTCATTTTCGAACTGTCGATCAAAATCTTTCTTAATGGTAGACCGATTGTTTTTCAAAACCTCTTCGAGGTCTTTCAACGTGCGATGGTACTCTGAAAGTGTATGGTTGGCTTCAAAAGTTAACCCGTCTAAATTGTGATTTTTGTCGCCTATATCGTTGAGAATGGAGGGACCAGTTCTCGACAACAAATCATTAAGCGAATTGACCCTACCCTGCCTTTTGCTTCCTTCCTTTTCGAGTGCAAGTACGTTTTTAGATGGCATGCCTGAATCGTCTTCACCCTTCCTTCTATCTTCAACGACTCTACTTTCATCTCCGCGTTGAACTCCTTGCAGTTTGTGGCCATTATCAAAATCCTCGGCTGTACCAACTCCATGAACCAACCTGCTACTATTATCATTATCGAATACGCCACTATACTGTTCGTCACAAAGCACCATGACACAACACTCATCAGCACCAGGTTGAGAGTCGACATGAATGCACAAGGGTGCAGAATTGACGGCGTGTTTAATATGGAGTCCCAAGGGACATTGGGTCTCCGAGCACACCATTTTGGCAGACTTAGGAGGGACCAAAGGATGGGCGATATTGGGACTTAGAATGTCCTTTTCGGTAAAGGTTTGGTCGTTAAGGGGACTGTGAAGGTCTTTTTCGTTAATGGTGTAGTCAGGCTTGAATATGTCCTCCTCGCACACGCAGGTTTGTGTGCAGTCTGAACTGTAGCTCTTCTCCCCTATGTTGTAATGTGCTCCGTTGTAAGTACATTGTACGGTGTCTTGCTTCTTTACGCTCGTACCTGTATGGAGCAACGCACACGAAGCCCAGGGTTGGGGTGGTACGTAACTTTTGGTTTAAGTTAAACATAAGCGCTGGGTTACTTCTGAAGTTTTACGTTGGATGATATTCCAGTTTTTTTTTGTACATTTGACGTCGGGATAGTACATTTTTTGTTCAGTTAGGCATACGCGCTGAATAATTATCATTTTAAGTTGGCTGGTACAACATTCTTGGTTTGAGTTAGGCACCCGCGCTGGATAATTTTACATTTGACCATTTGACGTTAGGTGGTACAACATTTTCTGAGTTAAAAAGATATGCAGCAAGATAATTTAGAGTTAGACGGATATACACTAAGAGAATTGTGATGTTTGACGTTAAATGGTACATTATTTTTTGTTTGATTTTGAAAGACAAAAAGGCGTAGTAGATCCATATCATCCAGTAGATATCGCGTTAGATTTTCAACTCGTCCGTAGATTTCAGCAAGTTCATCACGTTCAACGCGAAGAAATTATTCCATTTCTTCATTAGCATTGATATCAGTAAACCGATTTCGACGTCAGAAATTTCTTCTGGGAAACGATTAGATGACTTGGTCGTGACACCATTACACGATGAGGGATACGATGACAAAGTTATCGTTACTATGGTCACTGAATGACCAAAATTTAAGGGTTGTAGGTCTTCCGGTTGGAAGGTTACAACCGGTTGCCCAAAAACCGGTTGACGGGTTACAACCAGTACGGGTTGTCCGGTTGAGGTTGAAAAGTTACAACCAATAGGGTTTTCAAAAGTTCGGTTTCGTTTGGCAGATGACAACCGGTTGTCGAAAGTTCGGTTGAGATTGAGGGGTTACAACAGGTTGGGGTTGTCCAAAAAACGGTTGCGGCGGTTATAACCAGTAGGTTGTCGAAAGTTCGGTTGAAGGGTTGCGGTTAGGTCGGTTACAACCAAACAACAGAGGGGGGTGAGAGAGAGAGAAAGAGAAGGGCAGAATGTTAGTCTCCAATGCGCAAGGCATAAAGCAAAAAAATCACGATTCCAAACAAAAAAAATTTAAATAAAATGCACAAACTCTAACAAACACGGAAAGAAAATGCAAGAACATGAAGAAATCCCTAGTCTCATCACGCTGCACAATCGACATATTCATTCTATTGAACGAAAAAATGATTTAAACTTTCATCGATGTAGATGGCAAGAGGTTTTAAATGGCATTCCAGTTCTAGTGAACACGAGTTAAAATTTAATTCACACAGATCTACACAGACATGCATGTTCACACAGCACTTCATGTATGTTTATGTGTATGTATAAGTGCTGTATTCACACAGCACTTCATGCATGTTCACACAGCACTTCACACACGTTCATACAGTTCTAATACATATTTCTACACAGACATGTTCACACAGCACTTACACATTTACACACACAGCACTACACACAGGCCGCACACAGCACTAGACAAGGAACTACACAGGACAGTATACAGGCCACAGAGCACACAGCAGCATACAGATCAGTATACAGGCCATACACTATACAGGTCACACAGTATACACACAGCACTACACACTACACAGATCACACAGAACTCGCCTGCCACACAGACGCCCTGTATAGCCGCTGTGTAGGGGGGGCAGACACACAGAGGCCGGTGGCTCCGCACCTCACACACGCCGCCCTGTGTGGCCTGGGGGGGAATATGTGAGGTCCCACATGGCAGTTATGTACAGTAAAATGCAACAAAAAAAAACTTTTTGTAAATAAAATATGAATGAAACTTTTCTCTCAGCAACACTGGAAAGTTCAAGCAAGAATTTACTGCTGACAATTTTTCATATTGACTATTTTTTGAACAATCTATCTAAGCAATGTTTCTCAACAAAAACAACAAAAATTTTATTTTCATTTTTCAATAAAAAATGTTTAACAAAAAAAAATTGTTTGTGTTTTTCAACAAAAAAATTCTAGTATTTTTTTGATGGAATTCCACAAACGCAACTTACAATCCTAGAGGCAACGTTCAGATCAACACAATCATCCCCCAGATTGCTCCACAATCCCAATAACTACCCATCAATCCCCCAAATTCTCCAAATAGCCATACAATCTCACAAATCCTCCATTTTTCCCCAATCCCCTACCCAGATTGTTCACACTCCCCATTATGCTCCCACACTCCCTTCAATTACCCAGCAATCCCCCATTTTCCCCAAAATCCCCACCATATTCCACAACCCAATAATCTCTCATTTCCCACAATCCCTCAGATTGCCAAACTTTTTTTTCCGATTGCTCCACAATCCCCATTTTCCAACTCCCCCTAGATTGCCTCAATGCCTCCACAATGCTCCATTTTCCCATCAATCCCCATCACGCCGCACAATCACTTTCAATACTCGGCAATTTGGCAACAATCCCAAGATTGCCTTACCCCCAATTTCCCCCCACCACGCCCTCGGATTACCCAACAACATCCCCTCCAATAGCCTCACAAAATCCCCGTATTTTCCCCACAATCCCTTTAATGACCCAGCAATTTTACGATAATCCAAGAATCCCCCCGGAAGCCCCTTCAACTCCCCCGGTCCCCCCTCACAGTGGGGGCGGCGCAGGGGTCCCCCGAGATGCAGGGGTCCACACACGACCCCCCCGCGCAGTGGTGGGAGAGCGCGCAGTCCGAGTCCGCCGTGCAGGGTGCTGACGCTGCACGTAGTGACGTGTTGTGTTAGTTGTGTTGTGTGTATGTTTTGTTGTGCGTTGTGTTCATACAGATGTGTTCAAACAGGTGTGTTTACCAACAACCAACTCATACAAATACGTATACATGTGCATACATATGTATTTGTTTATATAAACATGAATTAACACGTATACACAGACACGTACAGTACACACTGAAATGGAACACACACACACGCTTACACAAGGACATGAAGTATCGACACGTAAAACAATTCTGTCACAAATGGAATGATACGAAGAAATAGCAAAATGACAGCCAACTTACGTAGCAAATTCTGCACCATCACCCGAACATAACACAACCTAACCTCACGTGATCTGCCTAAAATACCTACTAGAATACTTGTATTAACTCACGTGCGCTGTGTTAATGCTTGTATTAAAACACACGTGAACTACGTCCACACAAACTACACACGTGTTAGTCCACTCTAATGCTCGCTTCACACAGGACACACAAAACCACACACAGCACATAAAGAATACACAAATAACATACAGCGCAAAATAATATAGCCCACAACACATACACAACACAGATTGCATAGCACACAACACAGAGCTTATACCATACACAACACACACACACAGCACACGCAACACACACACAGAGGACACGCCACACACACAGCATACGCAACACACACACAACACAGTACACAACACAAAAAACACAATATCGACCAACCACACGCGTTTCCCAGATGCGCAAGGATGCGTTGCCATGACAACACGCCTTGTTTACACCCCCCCCCACTCGCCCCCCATTGCACACACACTCAGCATGTACTGACGTACACACTAGCATGCACATACATGTCTATGCATACACAATTTCCTACATGCAAAAAGCCTATTCTACACATATACGAAAACATCTACACCGTACTTATACATAGATATGTCATATATGTAGGCACAGTTTCCTATATACAAAAAGTTCATTCTTATATATATATATATATATATATATATTACATTCACATCGTACTTACATACCTAGATGTAGAAAGTATAGATTATAAGTTGGTTTAAGTCTCCCTAACCGTTACAAAAAAGGGTATCGAAGAGAGGAAGGAGGGAGGCATCATTTAGTGTGACAAAGAGAACGCGGAATATACGCACAAGGTGCGCAGAAACAGTAAGTTGAGAAAGAAGTTCATGAAACAAGACAAAAGTTGAAGAAGAAAGTAGTAGGGGCTGAAAAACAGGACAGCAGTCAACCCAAAAAGGTGGTCGTAAAAAGTATTTTATTTCAGCGAGATAGAAGGCCTACAGAACTACTAGCTCGAGACCTCACATATTCCCAGTAGACGCATTAGGGGTACCCATTTTCCAGAACCTTTCTTAATTATAAAGGAAGACGTACTTTTTTATTTTGCCTTCATTTCCGTTGCATTGTAGCTAAAACAATTTCTAAACTTTGTAGCAATTTCAGAAAAATGGCATGACGGATAAAACGAATCATGCGAAAATGGGAAAACACGCAACATACTATTTGCTAATTGGGAAAAACAACATTCTACCTACTAATTGGGAAAAACAACATTCTACCTACTAATTGGGAAAAACAACATTCTACCTACTAATTGGGAAAAACAACATTCTACCTGCTAATTGGGAAAAACTACAACATTCTACCTACTAATTGGGAAAAACTACAACATGCTACCTACTAATTGGGAAAAACTACAACATACTACCTACTAATAGGGAAAAACTACAACATTCTACCTACTAATTGGGAAAAACTACAACATACTAACTACTAATTGGGAAAAACTACAACATACTACCTACTAATTGGGAAAAACTACAACATTCTACCTACTAATTGGGAAAAACTACAACATACAACATCCCCAGTGCACACATGCAACATTTGAAGTTGCTAGAGTAACCCCTATCTTTAAAAATGGTGAAAAAACCTGTGTAAACAATTATCGACCCATCTCCGTACTACCAATTATTAGCAAAGTATTCGAAAAAATAGTGTATAAAAAAGTGTACGCTTATTTTGAACAAAAATCCTTTCTTTACGATAAACAATACGGCTTTCGCTCTAAAAAATCAACAACACAGGCTATATGAAATCATTTACAATTCCTCTATTCTAATATAGATGAAGGAATGCCTGTCTTCTCTGTATTTCTTGACTTTCGAAAAGCATTCGATTGTGTGGACCATAAAATATTACTCTCGAAACTTCACTGTTATGGTATTCGAGGGGTTGCCCATGATTGGTTCAGATCATCCCTAACAAATCGGAAGCAATACGTTGTCATTGACGACGCAAAATCAGACCCACAGACAATTAGCCATGGAGT
>JACJUY010009562.1:20172-32663 GCA_014220935.1 Platorchestia sp. MABIK | reverse complement strand
TCATGCCAGACTGATCTACAATATAATAGTTCCTAGTTTAACTATTGTGTTTGTTTTACCCCACATCTCATACTTGTAATCGTTGCCGTACTCCATATTGAAGGATGGAACGAGGCCTTTCTGGTCTAACATCCGTGATTAAAATTATCACTGTGATCCATTGTTTAATCTACCTCTACGTGCCAAATTTTGTAAATATTCGCCACTCAGAAGTGATATCCGGCCACAATGTTATTCCATTTTATCCCGTGTACACATTTCCGTATAATGCTGAAGAGAAAACCGATAAGATGTGAACCCCGAGATGTTTTCTTTGCTGTTGTGTTGTTCCTTAACTGTAACCTCAGTTTTCTTAAAAATTTCAATGAGGAAATAAAAAACCAGTTCATTTTTACGTTTTTCGAAGTCTTCTTTCCTTTTAGTTATTTTTTCCGAAAAATTTCTTACGATTACACTGCGCTCGACTGTTATTTTTGATGTAGTAGATGGTAGGTTGTTTTTTATTTTTTATTTTATATTTGTAATTTTTTCTTGAATTCATTTTCAATAGGTATATAAATATTAATATGTGTGTGTACGTATGTATGTATATGCATATCTTCATAAATAGATATACATGTTTCTATTTCATTTCTTTACATGGAAACCATCCAGTTAATTAATTTTATAGCACTAGCGAAACAATTAAAAAATAGATCTATCATTTCCCCAGGGGTCGTTTTTGTGAATCGGAAAAATTAAAAATGCAATTAGTGAAATAAAGTGCAATTTGAGCATATGAATCGTAGTAAAATTTTCTTTCTGTCCGTATGTTGAACAAGCTATGAATTTTGATGTTGAGTATATGTTTATTTGTCTACGCATTTCTACCAAAATTTTGTAGAAATCTGCAAATCATGAGTGATTTCCGGCTTACACTGTCTCCATTTTATCCCATGTACCCATGTCCGCATGATATTGCAGAGAATACCGAGAGGATTTGAAAGATTTTTTTTGTTGTTGTTCCTTGACGGTAACTTGAGTTTTCTTAAAAATTTTTTTCCGAAATTAAAAACCATTTCATTTACACGTTTCTCGAAGTCTTTTATCCTATTCCTTATTTTCCCTCAGGTTATTTCTTACGATTACACAAAGCTTGACTGTCATTTTAGATGTAGCAAGAGCAAGAATGTTTTTTATGTTTATTAGTATTTTTATTTTTCTTATAATCATTTTCAATACGTATGTGTAGATATTTGAATATGTGTGTGTAAGTGTGTGCGTGCGCACGCAAATATGAATGCCTATGTATCTGTGTGCACATGTACGCGTTCGTTCAAATGTATATACACATTTGCATAATTATGTTTCTATTTCTATTTTTTGCGTAAAAGCAAAACCTCTAGATACATTACATTTTACCTAAAACTCTGCGATCAGTTAACATTGAACCAAATACCAGAAATAAATAAATTGATTTTGCTTGCTTAATGATTCATAAATAGATCTATCACGACCCCGAAGGGCATTTCTGTGAATAGAAGAAATTAAAAGTATAACCAGACAAATGAAATGAAGCGCTCGTGAAAAATTTATCCCTATGTCCGTATGCTGAACAAGCCAAGTGTTTCATTTTTGAGTGTAAGTTTGTTTACGCATTTCTAGACATGCGCGCTGTGTTGCGCAATGTTCTTTATAAATTACTTTGTGACTAACCTTTTCTCAATACTTGATTGTCATTTACGATGGTATTTCAATGTGCTCCGGGAAAGCTTTTTTTTGTCTTTTTCAAACTTCGATTTCATTAATAACTTAGGAGTTCCGACGAATTCTTTAGAAATGAATTCTCCCACCGTGGTCCGCTGCGAGTCGTAAGAGGCGACTGAAGTGGACGGAGCAAGGGGACTGGGGATCCTCTTCTCTGTAGTGATTTTCCCCGAGAGGCTGCAGGCCAATGAAGAGGGTGAGAGGGGTCGAAAGACCACTCAAACCCTAATACTAGGATCTATGAATGTAAGGGGGTGTAGAAGTTGAGCGACTGAGAGTAAGAGGGAGGAGATCGGAAGAGTAACGATAAGCCGGAAGTTGGATGTGTTGACCCTGAGTCGAAGTTGAAAGGTAGTGGTGAGTTGATGTTTGGGAGTGTGTGTGGAAGAGTATCTGGGTGGAGTGGGGGACATGCAAGAGAGGGTGTGGCTATATTATTAAGTGTAAGAATCAGAGAGAAAGTAGTTGAATGAGGGGAGTTGTGATCAAGAATAATGTGGGTGCGAGTGAAATGGGGGGTAGAGTCATGGGTGNTGGGTGATGAGGTGGTGGATGGTGTTGTTGGTAGGTATGGAGTAGCTATGGTGAATGTGAGCGGTGAACACTTGGTGGAGTTATGTGAAGAGAGTGAGTTAGTGATTGGGGATAGTATGTTTGAGAAAAAAGTATAAACAAGTATACATATGTGAGGACGAATGGAGGTGTGATAGTGGAGAGAGCATTGATGGATTATATTTTGGTTAGCAGGAGAATGATGGGTCGTTTGCTCGATGTGCATGTGTTCCGTGGTGAGTTGAATGGGATATCGGATCATAACTTGGTCGAAAGAAAGTTAAGAGTAAGTGGAGTGTGGGGAGGTGTAAAAAGGAGGAGTGGAAGGGAGGTGTTAAATGTAAGCAAGTTTCATGATTCTGAGCGTGAGTGTGAGTATCAGGAGAAGATGAAAGTAGAGTATGGGAGGGTGAAGGTGAGTGAGGTTGGTGGAGTGGAAGGGGAACGGAAGCTGTGTAAAGATGCGATGGAAAAATGTGCAAGGGAAGTGTGTGGGGTAAGGAAGGTTGGAGGGGGGATTAAAAAGGGGAGTGAATGGTGGAACGGAGAAATAGGAACGGCTGGGAGAAGAAAGCGGGGGGCGTTCGAAAGGTGGCTGCAAAGACGCAGCCAGCAAAATTTCGAAGAGTATTAGGAGAGGAAGAAAGAGGTACAAAGAATGGTAAGGAGAGCAAAGAGGGCCGCGGATGAGGAGTGGGGGAGGAAGTTGGGAGGGGACTTCATGGAAAGAAGGAAGGTTTTCTGGAAGGAAGTGAAGAGAATTAGAAAAGGAAAGGTGGAGAGTGAGGCAAGAGTGAAGGATGCAAATGGTCGGCTGCTAGTGGAGGGTTGTGATGTGAGGAAGAGATGGGCGGAGTATTTTGAGGAACTGCTGAACATGAAGGATGATAGGGTTGCGAGAGTGGTAGCTGTTGGAAGTGATGTTAGAATGCCTGTGTTTGGAGAAGTGAATAGAAGTGGAATAAGAAGTGTAGAAGTGAAAGGTGCGTTGGATGTGATGAAAAATGGGCAGCTCCAGGTATGGATGGTTGCACGGTTGAATGTCTAAAGAAAGGAGGAAATGTGGTTGTAGAATGGTTGGTGCGTTTATTTAATGTGTGTTTTGAGGCTAGTAAAGTGCCGGTAGATTGCAGTAGCGCGTGTGTAGTTCCGTTGTACAAGGGGAAAGGTGACAGGTATGAGTGCAGTAATTCTAGAGATATAAGTCTACTGAGTGTCGTTGGGAAGCTGTATTTTAAGAGTTTTAATTGGAAGAGTGAGAGTGATGACGAATCGTGTGCTGGCTGAAGAACCCTGTGATTTAGAAGTGGCAGAGGTTGTGTGGATCAAATGTTTGCTGTGAGGCAGTTAAATGAGAAATACTTAGCAAAAGGAAAAGATGTATATTGGGCATTTATGGATCTAGAGAAGGCGTATGACAGAGTGGACCGTTAGGCTATTTGGCAAGTTATCATCTTGTATGGAGTGGGTGGGAGACTGTTGAATGCGATCAAGAGTTTCTACATTGATAGCAGAGCGTGTGTGAGAGTAGGGAATGAGGTGAGTGAGTGGTTTCCAGTTGTGACAGGTGTGAGACAGGGATGTGTGATGTCGCCGTGGTTGTTTAATTTGTTTATGGATGGTGTTGTGAGAGAAATGAATGCCTGAGTGTTGGGAAAAGGTGCGCAGTTGGTGGGACAAAATGGTATGTATTGGGAAGTGTGTCAGCTGTTGTTTGCAGATGATACCGCGCTTGTGGCTGATTCAGAGGAAAAAGGGAGGAGACTGGTTGCAGAGTTTAGTAGAGTATGCGAAAGGCGTAAATTGAGGGTAAATGTGAATAAAGGTAAGGTGATGAGATGTTCAAGAGGTGGAGTGTTTGGAACCTTGGATGTGAGGATGAATGGTGAGTGTTAGAAGAGGTAGAGCATTTTAGGTACCTCTGGTCGGACTTGGCTGTTAAGGATAGTATGGAAGTAGAAGTGAAGCATCGAATTAGTGAAGGCTGTAAGACATTGGGTGTAATGAGGAAAGTTTTTGAATGCAGGAGTTTGAGTATGAATGCTAAGAGGGGACTGTATGAAAGCTTGATCGTGCCAGTTTTGTTGTATGGAGCAGAGTCCTGGGGTTTGAGAGTAGCTGAGAGGAGGAAGTTGGATGTGTTTGAGATGAAGTGTTTGAGGAGCATGTGTGGAGTAACAAGAAGAGATAGGATCAGGAATAAGTTGGTTAGGGGGCAGACGGGAGTTACCAAAAATTTGAGCAGGCGAGTGGATGAAAGAGTGCTTGGATGGCTTGGACATGTTGAAAGAATGAATGTTGAGCGGCTGGTGAAAAAGATTTAAATGTCGGAAATGTGGGGTATTAGAGTGCGAGGTAGACCACAGATGAGTTGGATGGATGGGGTGAAACGTGCTTTGTATGAGAGGGGTCTGACTGTGGGCGTGGCGAGAGGGATGCCTACGGACAAAAGTGAGTGGGGGCAGTGCTTGAGAAGATAATTTTGTTTTTGACGCTGTACTGGAAGCCTGCCCGTGTGTGATGGGGTTGCCTTGTCCTGTACGGGGGAAGGGACTGCACTCAATGAAGCGGTCAGAGTAAACCAGCCATGGCTGTCGGGCCTGACTGTGGAAGGTGGTTGTGCTGGGCTGCTGCTGATCCTGGCAGTTCTGGTGCGGCCAGTGCTGCCTCTCTCGCCTCCTAGTGACTAAGGGTGATGATTGAGGCCTGCTGTCGGCTACCCTCCCATGGGGGGGAGAGGCCTGGTGCATGTATGTATGTAGAAGTATTCATAAGTTGCCAACCATCTCTTGGAATATAAAATATCCAAGAGATGATATTTTTCATTTTTTATTCAACTATCCCTTGACAGAGTTAGACTATTAGCACCACGTATGGTTTGTCTATTAGTACGCCTCGTATAGTCTGTTTGTTAGTACGCCTCGTATGGTCTATCTATTTGTACACCTTGTATAGTTTGTCTATTAGTAAGCCTCGTATGGTTTATCTACATGTACACCTCGGATAGTCTGTCTATAAGTACTCCTCGTATGGAACGTTTGTCTTAGGACGTCTTATATTAAGAAATTTTTTAAAGCCAATATGTTGGCGTGTATCTCATGTGGCAACGTTGTTGGAAATAAACGGTTTTTCTTTCTTTTTTTTCTTTTTCGAGCGTTGGGCGCTGGCGTGTGGCAAGAACTACGTGTTCTGCAATCGGGCCTGTTCAGTGTTGCTCCTCGCCCATTGATTCGTTTGACCTTTTGCTTACTGTTACTAATCTATCGTTGAATTCAGTTAAAATTCTCAATGCAAACTTTCTTTAACTCCACCATCAGTCTTTCTGTACATGGTAGCCAGTAGGTGCGTAACGTGGTTTCAGGTGTTAAGGGTAGGGCAGGGGAGATTGCAGCCGATTTCTGTTTGGTGATCTTATTTCTCTTTTCTCTTATCAACTTGGTAATCTATTAACTTGGTTTTCTACTTGGTTATTCAATTGCAGGAATAGCAGTCATGACTAGTGTAGCAACTGGTGGCAATTCTGGGGCGGGATCTGATTGTGATTTTAAAGTTTTAACTATAACACGACAATATGCAAGGCAACGAATACCTAAGACTTTCAACAGAATTAGTGCTGAATTTGAAACCCATTCTGAGAGCCAAAGGCAACTGAACATTACTAAAGTGAATGATCTACGGGCTGAGTATAAACAGGTGGACTCGAAAATTTTTGATAAGTTTAATCGCAGTGGTGCGTCCGATGAAGCTTTTCAGTCGGTGACGGAGGAGCTGGAGTTGTACGAGGATGTAAAATTTCAGGGTCTGGCTCTTTTGCAGCCCAGGGAATTGTCTTTAGAGGCTGCCGGGAGTGGGAACTATGCAAGTACCCCAGCTAGCGCCTCTGCGTCTGTCTTGGCATGTATGAGCACTGGGCATAAATCGAAGTTGCCAGACATTCCTCTTTCAACGTTTAATCATAGCGAAAACGAAAGCTTTGAGAAATTCTTTAGTAATTTCGAGGCCATCTTTGTCAACCTAACTTTTCGTCTTACGAAAAATTCATTTATATGAGAAATCAGTTGTCAGAATCTCCGAAAATATTCGCTGATTCGCTGGATGTTCAAGAACAGAAATATGAAACAGCGAAAGACTTGCTTTTTAAAGCATTTGCTTCCTCGGTGGTGAGAAAGTATAACGTGATTGAGAAACTGGCTAGCCTCGAACTACTCGAGAACGACGATTCTCATGTTTTTATTGAAGAGATGAGTGTGCTGCCTTCACAGCAATTTAGGAAATTTATATTTTCAAACAGCGATAGAAAATTTATACCTTCGAACCTCGGAAGAATCATTTCGCAAGCCCGCTCGTTTTCCGGAAACGCTCACTTCCGGACGTTAGGTATTTCAGCTCGGCGAGCGGAGCAGAGGCCGCCAGTTATGTGAAGTATACCGTGTAGAGACTAGAGAAGGAAGTGTGTTAATTATTAAGTGATATAGGCCAAGTTGTACCATTGTGTTTGTAGATTTATTCTGCATTATCTCCAGCTAGTGAATAGAACCGATGAAAGCTATCAAATGGTTTTGGGTTGGAATATATGCTGCCACAGCTTCTCTGTGTTGCTCATACAAATTCGACATACTTGATGATTCTTCATTCATTGTTTCAGTGTTATATAGCTCTTACTAATAGTTTTGCACACATTGTTTCAATTGTCAAGTCTGTTTTTGATCTGTGCTGTTCAAGGTTATGTAGCCTTCTTACTTATAGTTTTGTACACATTGTTTTAATTGTCAAGTCTGTTTCTGATCTGTGCTGTTCAAGGTTATGTAGCCCTTTTGCCAATAGTTTTGTACACATTGTTTTAATTGTGAAGTCTGCCTTTGATCTGTGTGGTGATACTCTCTTGCTAACTCATGCATTTTTGGATTAGATTGATTAGCCTTACTTTGATCTATGCACACTGTGTTGTATAAATACTTGCTTTAATGGATAAAAGCTGTGGTTGTTGAGCTCTTGAGTCATGTAATTCCTCACTAGACTTGCTGAAGGCCAGTATGTAGAGTATATAAAATTTGCTCATTTTGATGTAGTGATATTGGCTTGACTGAGGGCTTTGTTGGATTGCCTAGCTGATTCTGCGTGTCTTACAAGACTGTGTTCATTTCCTTTAAGTAATTTATTTATTTGTACTGATGTGCCTAAGTGTGTCCACTTGTTCAGCTATTGACCATCTTTGTAGATGTGTGTGTTACAATTATGTCCAGGTGGTGCTGTTGAATTACTAGACTTTTTTGACTGGTCATGTTGAGTCAGAGACATCTCAAGTTGTCAAAGCATTGTTAATATATGTAGGAATAGCCGTGTAACTTCAATTCAGCGTCTACCTGATAGGTCATGTGTCTAGAGTACTACCTGACCTTAGTAATTTATAAGTGTCTCATTAGGTTGACGGCTTATATCTGAGTGTGCCATTAGGATGCACTTATGAAAATTGTACGAAGACTCGCCTATAATTTGTGTGTTGGCTGAGCCGCTGAAATATTACCCGTGTTCATTGAGAAATGTTGCCTGTGCCGATGATGCAGTTCTGACCAAACTTTTGCGTCCTTTTTTTCTGATTTGCACTCTGCATCACCTTTAGATTTTAACCTCTAAAAACTGTATATTTTTGTATTGTTTTTGTGCAAACTATACCATTCTCCCAACAGGAAAATTTATATATTCAAAATGGCTGTTTAAGACAAGTTTTGCATCATCCGTGGACTTTTCTGAACCTTCCCCACCTATTGCTTGTTTGAGGCAGTCACAATGAGGACAATTGTTTCAGCATTTCAGAACTTTGAGATAGACATCGATGTTTCGATGACATCGTACTTTCTTTGCAATGCACTCAACGAGAAGTTCCAGAAAAACTTGATTAAGATTACGAATACCAGTAAACCGTCCTCTAATCAAATTCATGAGCACATTTTTGAGGCTACTGATCGTTATTTACGCCAGAAAGATATTTCTAGGTAAACTAGGTTTGTCAAGCAGCACGAAATCAAGCAGCAAAGTTCTAGCGGGTCCAGTGTTGCTGAGACGTTGGCAGGTTCCGATAAACGCAAAAAAATCGGTATTTTGTGTGAAAGTGATAACTTACCGCATGGACATTTTCTAAGCAATTGTTCGAAATACGATTCTCCTGCTAAGAAATGTGAACAATTAAAAGTTATTCGCGCCTGTACGAAGTGTTCTTTCAAAACCATACTACTGCAAATTGCAAATTTCAGTTTACTTAAAAATGTCACTATTGTAATGCTAGTCACACGACTTAACTGTGCACGAAACCAAGAAAGTTGTCTAATGGTCGTTCACCGGAAAGAGGTTCGTCGGGTTCAAAATTTGTACAGAGTGGCGCATAAGTAACGCACCCTTTTAAAAAATTAATTGTCGGGTTGGACTTTCTGGTGTTGTTATTATCAATACGGGAAAGCCCACTTCAGATACGGTTGCGTATATAATGCGCTGTAGAGTCAGTTAGAGAGGAGTAGTCATTGAGTCACCGCCAAGTCTGTGGCGTGTGCCAGCACAGCGGTGCTGGGCGGTGCCCCGCCCGTGTACCGTTCATTGTATAGCACATCACTCCAGTAAACCATCATCGTGAACTGCTTATCACTTCTCCCCCACCTCTTCTCGTGATAGATGTTGACGCACTCTGGAACCAATTCTGATTGGACACCCTAGGACCTCAGGTTGATGATTTATGGTGACGAGACGCGACCATCGAAACCCTACATTGGCGCCCGAACATCGAATTTGTGATAGAGTGACGTCGATAAAGTGTGATTGCCAACACGGACTCTGTGATAGAGTGATACGGACGTTGTGATAGAGTGACTTCGCCGAAGAATTCTCCAGCAAGGACATCGTTCAACATTTTGCGCTGTGACGAAGAGGAACGTCGCCGTGATGACCAGGGACGTTGCCAAAATCTACGTTAACGCCCGAGACGTTTGCGAGAGCGAAAGGGGGTGAAAGTTAAGTAAAGTGAAGTGACAGTGCTGTGACAATTTGATTAACCATGGAAGAACCAAGAGACGAGCAACGCGACCCATTAAGGAAGGTCGATGACAATCTACGGAGGCTGCGATTTTCAAGTGTTCATCAGCATCCCAGAGAAGACGGAAAAAAAATCAGAAAAACCTCACCCCACGGAAGCTGTTCCGTGACGCAACTAATTATCCAGCGTGATGGCGCTGCTGTGAAAGAGGAATCGATGCACAGAGGCGGTGAAATTACGACGCACCCAACAGCAACCCTCTACGACGAACCATTTACCCTCTAGGACGAAGTAAAGGAGGTACTTCCCAGCGTCTGGACAGAGGACGAAATGTGTTTCTGAAGTGTACGAGAACTGTCGAATAGTGGTGCTCGTGTTTTTTTTTCAGATGTGAAAATCGTTTAGTCGAAAGTAGTAGTCCCACATTTCGTTTATTGTTGTAGAGAAGACGGTGCTGGTCGCTATGATTTGAACTGAGGACGAGTGTTGACCGCTACGGAGTTATGTATAGGTATAATTCCGGAGTTGGGAAACATGGAAGTACTCTCTCGGCAGTGCGATTCGGTAGAGTTTTGAACTCGGGAGTTTTTCATGGGAGTAAAACCCTCGGTTTACTTTTTTATCGGATGACCAGAAGCACCGTTTTCTCGACGAGGAGTGAATTTTTAAGAGTTTCCGGACGTGGAAACAAAGTTTAATTTTTTGTTGTCGTCCGCAGTGTGTGATCGCGCTATAAGAGGTTACTTAATATTTTTTTGGACAAAGTGGCTCGATTTTAGACGTGAGTTGCAGATTTAATTAACGAGCAAGATTAATTTTTGCGATTTTTTGTGAATATTTGTGAGTGATAGACACAGAAATGTTTCTGAACTTACGGTTATTTTTTTGTAATGTTCGACGATACGTTACGAATTATGTTTCAGTTTTTTCAGTGTTGGTCGTACTGTTTTTATGTCAGTATAACTGCGGTTGTGCAGTGTTGAGATGTTTACGTAACAGCTTACGGTGCTTGCGGCTTCCGGCCTCAGCGATACTGAGCCGTGCAGCTCTTGTGAATCTCTAGCAGGTTTATGTGACTGTACTGCTACAGTTACTGTTTTATTGTGAATTTACTGTTGATTTGGTGGTAAATCCCGTGTTTTATTTAAAATTGTTGTGGAGCCATGTTGTCTAGCATGTGCGGGTTGTTCAATCGTATTTATTTTCGACGCACGTATTTTTGATTTTTTTCCCGTGTATTGTGACGCATATTGATTTATTGTGACGTTTTCGATTATTGATTGACGGAGCAATCTCTCCTTGCGTGAGAGGGATGGTGTTCCGGTGGTATTTGATTATGTTTGAACGCGTTTGTTTGAACGGTTTTTGAACAGGAACGGGTTGAAACGTTTCCTGAGTAAGAATTGAATTTTGCCGGTTATTATTTTGTGTTACAAATATTTTGCAGATAAAGGATTTTGCATTTATGCATTTTTATGTTGTCTAGTCGGATTTTTATGATTTATTTGATTGATTGAAACGATTTATTTGTGATTGAAAATCATCGTTAAGAGATGCAGAGCAAACGTGTTCTGACGTTGGGAAAACAACGATAGAGATCCATGTTATCTGAAAGAGTAATTCCCCAGAAAGAGTAATTCCCCACCTCGAGTAATTCCCCACAACGAAATTAGACCGTGGAGAATCCCAGGAACCCGACGACAGAATTAGCGTAAACAGGATACGTGTTTTAGAGCGCTGGGCCATCGTGTTTGTGCCAACAGCGGAAACCGAGTGGATACCGAGTCCGTGACGACGTCACTGGGATTTTCGGTGGATGAGAATTAAAAAACTTTCAATTAATTTTAAGACTCGAGTTACAATGACAATAGTTTCGTTCTAATCCAACATTCTTGAATTCCTAGAAAATTCCCTCCAACCAGCTTATCTACATCTAAAATAATTGCTTAAACATTTCATTTAGAAATCCAAATAGTAAATGTACCGATTCCAGTTGAAAATCCAATAACTGTAACGACAGTTATGACCAAATGTAACGTAAGTTTCCGGACGTAAGTTACTTCTCACTGTGTTCAGTTTCGTTTCCTGAACATGCGTTTTATTTTTGATTTTCGTTTCATTGGCGAATGTATCAGTCGAATTTATCGTGCGTCCCAATGAATGTTGTTATTCCTTTCGAATACGCAACAAACCTTGTATAATTATTTGTGTTCTTTCTTTTGGTTCATGCGTTGAACCTCTTCTTTCTTTTTTTATAATGTTTTGTCATATTCATTTGATTTAGTTTTACTCCGTGTATGTTGTTCTTTTATCTGTGTATTTTCTTAAATGTGTTGTGATGCGTAATTACTTTTCATATCGTTTTCCGTGTTTTCTTTCGCGTTTCGTTCAGTGTTCTTTCTATGTTTTGTGTGCATTTAGTGTTTGTGTTCATGTACATTTGGTTTTGTGTTGAGCTGTCAGCTGTCGCGCCGCAGGCGTGCAGTTTGCTGCTGGCCGTTTCCGGTAGTTGAGATAGCGTGCCACGAGACGTGAACCTTTTAATTTTTTTCTGTTGCCTGTCTATTACCGATTTGTGTATATAAGTGTTTTGTTTTGTTTCGTATTTAGCTTGTTGTATTGAGTTCTGATTGAATATTTGCTTGATTGGAACATTGCCTTAGCAGTTTTGCTGAAGTTTTTGAAAGTTTCATTTTTGTGATATCAATGAATATTTTTCAGATGAAACCGGGAATCGTTAGTTAATCGTGATAATAATATTCTACATTAATTGTTTCATTAATTATTTGAATTAATTCTGGTTTTCCAAAAATTCTTAAATCATTTGTAGGAAATAATATTTCAGTAAACAACTGTGAATGTCATTTAGATTGGTTTCGCTTAGCGTCATCACTATTGTATGTTGTGATGTATTATAGCTTTTGCCGTTTATGTTTTTTAACCTAGTATTGTGTTCTTTGCTTTTGATAAAATGCGATGATGATTCCATAGACCGGTAATTATGTTTATCTGTATGAGTTTTCCCTTCATGTACTTAACGTAAATATCCACGTGTACATAATGAACCTTTTGTAATCAATAGTATTATATGTTAAGTGGGAGGACCCACTTCCGCGAAGAGAGGAGCCATGTCGGGTTGGACTTTCTGGTGTTGTGATTATCAATACGGGAA
>JACJUY010009561.1:10801-41832 GCA_014220935.1 Platorchestia sp. MABIK | reverse complement strand
TTCAAGTGAATTTAACGCTTCACAAGATTGTATCCGTGAAATAACTTCAAATGCCTAATTTCACGTGAAAAAACTCACATGAATTTGCATCAGAAAGTTCTTCATCTAGAAGTCGGAATTCAGGTTTGAAATGATTGACAAGTTTTACGTTGAACACTTTTATTACACTCTATTAGTATATGTAAACTGAGAATGTTACATTTTCGACTGAATTGATTAGGCGTGCAAATGTGTAGACCTAGACTCTACGATTACCCAATTCATGCTTGTTCTTAATACCATTTTGAGCCATTAAAAAATTTGTATGGAATATTATTAAAAAATATTCAAATTATTGTCGCTCCATGAAATAGGATCCTTTTGTAATTTTGTAATTTCAGTTTAAAAGATATTGAATCTATCATAATCGCATGTTCCCTCTAAATTAAATGTGAACATTTTTAATTTCTTAGAGCTAAAATATCATAGAATAGTGACTGGTTAAATTTCATATCTGCTTTTCAAACATTAGAGTAAGGTTATTTTAATTCATTATTTATTTGTGATTTGTGCAAGAGGTGCTTTGAAAAATGGTGCCATAGTTTAATTTTTTTATTTGCTGGACGTTACTATACTTGTATATATAGGAGCCGTGCTGGGTAAATAGGTTTCGTGACCTGTCAATATCGAAACGCTATGGCTGGTGGGAAACGGCAGGCAATATTTCTCCTCAGCAAGTGAAGCAGAGTTCAAGAGAGGATTAGCAACGTCTATGCAACTCATATTTTTTCTAAATAATGCTATTGTTACTATAGTTCAGGTTTAACCTCCGTTTCCTTTCAGTCAAGCAATTATCACAAAAAAAAACTGGATAAAGTTTAAGTTCAAGTGGCTCCTCAATAGAGCGAAATTTGGGCGAATCAGTTGGAACAGCAGGCTACGCTGGCAAAAGACGTAAGCATTTTTATGAGACAAAAAAGTTAAATTGAGAATAAAATTAGGATATGAAAATGTTTGTGTAGGAGGTTGGTACGTCGCCGTCCCCTGCAAAAGATGTTAAGAATAGAAGATAAGGCCTATTTAACAACAAATCTAATCTCATAGGAGACTCTTGCTCCAAGTGCTGCTGATCCTGTTCTGGATAGCTATAAAGCTACCCACGCGACTGAGCTTAGTTTCAATACTCAAGTCAGCAAGAATTGCATTTCAAAGAATAATTGAAGTGAAATGATAANGGTTTTGCGGTGATCTTCTTCTTCTCGATTGTTAAGCTTTCTTCATAAATTTGTGTTGGTTAATTTGCTCATAAATTAATGTCAATGTTATATCCTTTACGTTTCGTCACAGTCTTCAATTTTCTCACCTGCACTAAACTCGTTGGTTAGATAGCGCAGTTCAGCTGCGTTAACTTATTCCCTGATGATGGTTATTGATAATTTTATTATTATGTGGAACTTGTTTTTCTTTGTTCTAGTAAATGTCAAACAACTCCGTTAATGTTTGTCCTGAATCGTGCCTACCGTTTGTTAAAACGTAATTCCCTTCATTGAAAAGGGTTTTCACGCGTCCAAAGCCCAATAACGGATAACCAAATTAAGGGTAAGACTTATGCCTTGACAGTAAACTTGAATAATTTACAAGTATTATAATTTTAGCGATTGATTTTACAATCTTAGTCGAATAAACAAAACCCAATTGAAAATTAACGTAATTTAGGGGCAGTGCAGCAGTGGATGCATCATGCAGTTTTGACGGATGCATCATGCAGTTTTGACGGATGCATCATGCAGTTTTGACGGATGAAGTTATACGAAATGACAAATGCGGTTTGACATAAATTCAAGCAAATCAGGATTTTGAGAAAGTAATTTCATGTGCTTTGTAGCGATTCCAAAATTTAAATTTGAGATGAATTTTAAGATGAGATGAATTTTTTAATAGGGTACGACACGCGGGGAAGGAGGAATCTTCGTGTTTCAACTTACGAAAAGTAAATTCGTGATTATAAGAGTATTAAACGGCTTTTTATAAAGCGGTCCGATACCATTTCCAGTGTCACCCTGCTGTAGGACTTGAAAAAAAATTAAAAAAATTTCTAATTGTTTCTGATTTCCAACGAAAAGTTAATTAGCGCTGTTTTGTAAGAACATCTACTCAAAAAATTTTCTCCAAAGAAGAACTAAACTTTAACATAAGTAGTGGATCTTCATTAACATAAGAAGTGGATCTTCATTCTTCAGGTGAAACTGCATCTGAATCGTTAAAATGATTTACTCAGTTACTCGCTCAGTTCGCCTGAAGGGTTTGTGAATCTCTTCTTCCCAAATGCTGTGAAAAAAATTATGGTGAAATTTTGAAGCAATATATTTCACACAAAATTGGTGAGTGATAATATACGACCGAATTTATGGAATTTCATATTATGTGAAATTCTTCGTCTTGGGAGAAAACTTGGGTGCTCTATCCTTTGTTATCATTTTTAAACTGGGGCCACTTTTCGTTTGATAAGAATGGAGAGTGCATTTATTTGACCTGTAACAAGGAATCGGAACTGTGAGTGAAATTCATCTCTATGGGATGGACTTCAAACATAGTACGGGTGCAGGGGATCTAAAATATGAATAAAGTGTGCTCTGTATCACACCGTTCGATGTTAGAACGAAAGCTCTCTCACCTATTCCTAACTCCATGAATTCTTTCGAAAAGGAACAGCCACTCAATAACGATCCGTCAGACCAAACGATGCTGTATGACAGCGATAGCAACGACCAAGTCAGTTCCAGCGTCAGCCAGGCTTCACTTTCGTTTTTCTCTGTAAACAAAATAAATGACAATTTAAAATTGGAATTTTTTTCAATTTTACATATCTAAATTTTAACTTTCTATAATGAGACCTTGTTAAGAAAAAAATATCTGCAAAATGTATAGTAAAAAGTATCTGATATTGTGTTTCATGTCATTGAATTTTCATCCCTCCTACGTATCCTTTCTCCGCTCAATTAAAGGAAAGATGCCATACCAATATGCAGAACTCGTATATATTCAACATGAATCAAAATATGTACGAAAATGGTTTCTTAGTAAACAACTCACCGATCTCTCGCATCATATATGCGTATTCAAAGGCAACCACGCATCAAATTATTCAAATTATAGATGACGTTCATGTGTCTCTGATGAATTTAATCTTCTCTTAAGCAATATTCAACTACGAAACGAATGCCTTGATTGCTATGAAACACTGTGCAGCTTACTTTCGTTCATTACCCATTATCTTTTGATCATCCATTAATTAGTTATAAAGAATAAACAATGATCCCACAGGTAAACAATTTTCGATGATGCCTTATATGAAAATTTTTGAATTGTTTTTAAAAGCTAATATTGGCAAATCACTTTTTTGTGATTTTGGCTAGAACTAAAAATTAAATTTCTACGTTTATCTCCAATAAAGAGAGGAGGCAGACATTAATTTCGGCCTGTTCACCTTCACTTGGTACAAAACCTTTTTCCTAACGCATTTTACAATTTTTTTGACGACATTCCGAACGTAAGAACTTCATACCCAATTACGTTGTGCGTTTATAATACTTTCTATAGTACAGAGTGAGCTAAAATACAAATAGGAACATTAAATTACAATAGCTTATTTTCAGTTCAACGGAGAAAATAAATACAGTTAGCGACGAAATTATTCGTACACCCCTCGTCTTTCAAAACTTTCTAGAATTACTCAAAAAACTATTGTTGCCACAGGCATAAGATTTTCACATGGTGTGAAGCACATATTAGTGACAATAATACGAAGTTTCTAGAACAAAATTTTATTTTTGAAAGGTTAAACAAGCTGAACTTCAAAAACACGATAAGACAAAATTATTCATACAGTGACTAGTAATACACTTTATTGACGTGAATCTACCATTTGAGTACATTTTTAAAAATCAATAGCGTGATCTTTCATCTTAATAACAATTAAAAGCCTTTTATTATAGTTTTTGAAAAGCATTTCCGCAGTTTCAGATAAAATATCGTTCCATTCTTCAATGGCGACGCGTTTCAATTTCTGAAGATTCTTTGGAGCTCTCTTATTGATGTTGACTTTTAATTCCTGCCACAAATTTTCATTGAGATTGAGATCAGGACTCATCGAAGGCCATGGCAGCACATTTATCTTATTTCTTTGGAGCCAGCTAGTTGTAGACTTGGCCGTGTGCTTTGGGTCATTGTCTTGTTGAAATACCCACCGCCTTCCAAGTCCCAAACTATTAGCTGATACCTTCAGGTTTTCGTTCAAAATAGAAACATGGTCATCAGAGTTCATCGTCCCTTCAATTGCGACCAATTTTCCAGTGCCTGATACAGCAAAACAACCCCAAAACATCAGTGATCCACTTCCGTGTTTAACTGCTGGCACAGTGTTCTTCGGCAGGAAAGCTTCATCATTCTTACGCCAAGCCTTCTTCACGTCATTGTGCCCAAAAAGCTCGATTTTGGTTTCGTCACTCCATAAATCGTCACTCTCCCAAAAGCCTCTGTCTTTATCCAAGTGTGACACTTTGCAAAGTTCAAGCGAGCAGCAACATGACATGGTTTGTGGAGTGGAGTTCTTCGAGGTCGGCGTCCGAGTAGGGCATCCTTGTTCAGACAGCGCTGGATTGTGCGATTGCTCACGCTAGTTCCCTGAGCGTTCAATCTCTCGGCAATGTCGTCTAGCTTCACTCGTGGATTGGCGTTGACCTCATGACACAATTTTCGAGAAGTTCTCACCGAGAATTTTTGTTTGCGACCACGCCCAGGCAACATTTCTAAAGTACCAAACTTTGCAAACTTTTTCTATAACAGATTGTACTGTAGATCTTGGGATGCTCAAACGCTTAGATGTGTCGCCATAACTATTTCTAGCTTTGTGGCAGTCAGTAATCTTCTTTCTGAGGTCCACACCGAGTTCTTTAGTTTTTTCTACCGTGGCGCTAGTGTACGAATGACAAAGCTCAACTCCTCTGGCTCCCCGTTAGCTCTGGCACAATTTTTTAGAATGATCTCACATCTAGAATGTTCAAGAAAATTTTAGACACAAATTTTTTCAATAAAACAAGTATAACGGTAAATACTTCTCAATGAAATGTAATGTCTTCAATTGTATGAATAATTTTATCTTATCATGTTTTTGCAGTTCAGCTTGTTAAATCTTTCAAAAATAATATTTTGTTCTAGAAACTTCGTATTATTGTCACTAAATGTGCTTCACACCCTGTGAAAATTTTATGCCTGTGACAACAATGGTTTTTGAGTAATTCTAGAAAGTTTTGAAAGACGAGGGGTGTCAATAATTTCGTCGCTAACTGTATAACCACCATCGGAAAGTGCGAAAATGTCGATTCGGTACGTTGTCCAACATTCCCACTCACTCACCTTAAAATGGGCCTGCTAACTATACTAACACAAGTTGCTCGGCGGTAAAATGATTTGCATAAACTCGAAAGCTAAAAGAATAAAGAGCTTCTGCAAGTGTTATGGCTTTACAGAGTCGTATAGTTGTTCGGATAATTCTCGATTAGTAGACAGCAGTAGGAACTCTTTTAACTGTAATTGAGGACGATTTGGACGACCTCAAACAGGAGTAAGTGAAGTTAAGATTGAGGTTGTTAAGACAGATTGAAGAAAGTGGCCTTTTTTCGATAAGAAAAGTCTCAGCTTTCCGATGGTCGATGTACTCATTTTCTCGGCCCCCAGAATAAATATTTTCACAATTTAAAAAGTGTATGCTTTTTTAATATTCATGCAGTTTCTTCTGTCTCTCCTCTGTTACCTATATTTACTTCATCAGTTAATACAAATTATAAAATTGATGCGTACCTCCACCATACTACAGTATACTCGTTCATTCACTTGCTTCTCCCTTGTTAGCAGGTGCCGCACATTCATTCAGCCCGTACGTTGAAAAGTTCTACTTAATGCTCGCTTTCTCTGCTCGTATTCAATCTAAAACCAAAAAGTAAAATAAAAATCAAACTTGTCACCTTTGGATCTACCATGTCTTACAGATGAATCGGTATTATTTGAGTTTTTCAAAAGAATAATCATTACAGAGGCTGCCCTCATGAAAAAATGCAAGCAAGTCGCTCGCTAATATTTCGAACATACCGGAAATTGTTTCAGCAGCCGCCTCCCTTTGTGCTTGAGTCCTAAACACGAACGGCACTCCGCCTCCTTCCTCTTCACACAATTCTCGCTGGTCCTGAAATGATCCTTTCTTGATTTGTTTTTCTGTCACGTAAACGGTGCCATTAGGTGGGTCGTTACGGCACTGGGACGGGTCAAAGGGTGTGTCGAGTGAGGTAGATGAGTGGTCATTCAGATCTGCAATAAAAAAGGTTAACCTGACTTTCGTACGATCCGAATGTGACTTTCTAAAGGAACTAACATCCTTTGCTTTCAATTAATTTTGCACAATATTTCCTTCACCTACTTGCAAAATTATAAATTATAAATTGATCTTTCACAATTTCTATTACATTATTCATCAATTAACAAGAAATTTATTATAAGGTTCTCAATTTTTTTTACACTAAAAAGAGAAACACTGGTTGAAAGTTTGTGAGGGACGTTATCCGCGTAACATTTCTAGCTATATGCTATCACTTTCCTAAGAAAGCCAACGAAAATATAGCAGCTCACGAAATGATGAACCTGGCTCACTCGCAGAACAATTAAAACAAGGCACTTCTCTTTGGTTTTTCATGTTTATTGTACGATTCCGTAGTTTGATCCTTAAGGCCTCTATTGTTTTCTCAAACGAAAGGTATTATACAGGGTGTTAATTTTCAACAAGTACAAACTTTCACAGGTGATAGGAATACTCAAAATAAGCTCTTTTACAGAAATAACAAAAATTGCAAAACTCTTTAGTTTTCGAGATATTGAGCTTTAAAGTTTAGAATGTCACTCATATATTTAACACGTAATTTACTTTTCAAACAAATGAGAACGGAAATGAAACAAGCAAATGATTGTGTAAACAGGTGTGCTTTCAATCAATATCTACAATAATTGTTGAAAGTGTCTGCCTCCTGCTTCAATGCCGACCTGACACCTCCTCTGAAAAGACTGCTGCACACGAGACAACCTATTTTGATCTAGAGCAATATCGCCTGCTGCAGCCACTCCTCTTGCAATAAGATCCATCTCAGACTCAACTGGTGTTTCGTAGATCAATGTCTTCATGTGGCCCCCCAGAAACAAGATTAAAGGGGTTAAGTCTGGAGATCTTGCAGACCATGCCATAGGCCGTATTATCCACCTGTGCCCAAACGTTTCGTTGAGGTATTGGCAAGCATTTCGATCATTATGAGCAGGAGCTCCGTCGTGCTGGAACCACATGTTGCGGCGTAGACCTAGAGGCACATCTTCTAACAGTCCTAGCAATGCATCGCTAAGAAAAGTGACATACCTTTGTCAAATTAGAGGTGATGGCAGCAGATATAGGCCAATGAGGTATTCACCGACAATGGCGGCCCATACTTTCACACTAAACCTATTATACCTATTAATATGTTGGTACCGGAAGCGATGCACTTCATGAGGGTTCTCCTCCTGCCAGCTGTGCAAATTGGGCGTGTTAAACAGTTCAAACCGTGTGAGAGTTGCTTCGTCTGTGAACAGAATACGCTTGAAAAACTGTTCATCATTCTCTACCTGCGTCAGGTACCAACGGGCAAAGTTAACCCTTTGAATGTGGTCATTTGGGAGCTGATCTTGCACTCGCTGGAAATGGTAAGGATGTAAATTGTCGTCGAGCAGAATATTCCACACATCCACGTGGTGGAGGATTGCTAAGTCACGTGCTGCAGCTACATAGTACTTGCACGAGGCTTGTTACGGAAGTAGTGCAACACGTCCTCTTCAAGAACCTCACGCACTGGCCGGGGCCGGTCATAGGCTCTTCTGTTCACATTGAAAGTACCATGTTTTCGTAGGCGACGGTGTATGGCCGTAAACATTCGATGTCCAGCCACAGATCTGTTTGGGAAGCGCTGTTGGTACAATCTAGCAGCCTCCCTAGCATTCCCATCCGCTGCACCATAAGTCAAATACATGTCAGCCAGCTCTTTGTTTGACAAATGTGCCGCCATGTTACCAGAACGACATGCAGTAGTGAACTGGTTCGAAAACACAGAGTGTTACCAAATTGTAACAAAATATTACAGCAATCAGAATTAACGCATACCAAACTTGAAACTTTAAATCTCAATATCTCGAAAACTATAAAGAGTTTTGCCATTTTTGGTATTCCTGAAAAAGGGTTTGTCTTTACTAGTCCTATCACCCGTGAAAGTTTGTAAATGTTGAAAATAAACACCCTGTATACTAGAACAAAAGCGTCCTAACAAGATTGAGGAACAGACTTGAGTACCAATTCAATTTTATAGAGGCTACGTGGAGTGCTACCTACGTCCTAACGTTGAATTTATATACTTAGATTCAAGGAGGGACTTTCGAATTAACCGACATCAACCACGAGTTTATCTAAGTCAATGAGTTTTACTGCTTTAAAATTCAAAATTCAAAACACTCTGGTATTGATTTGTGAAAAGAACTAAGTTTTAACCCAGTCTAACTTTTTCGCCGCAGAAGCAGCATGCATGCTCCTGCGAAAAAGTTAGACTGGAAAGCGTTAAAGAAAACTGGACCGTAAAATTACTTGTATCAGGTTGAGGTTATAACAGTAAAGCTATTTCAAATGTAGGTACGATCAATGTTTCAAATAAAGCAAATATCTGTTTTGCCAAGCCTGGGCTAGAATATGTTTCAAATATCCCAATGAAAATTAGGCTGAATATCTCAGTGGGCTGACCAGCATGCATTCTCACAGAGACCATGACACCAAGGCTAAAGATATAGCTGCACCCACCGTACTTCAGGAGCGCCACAGTGCCGTTTTGCGGCACTAGTGTCACGTTCTTTGGAGCGGAGTGCGTCATGTTGCATTCTTTTGTCGGCTTGTCATACGAGGCTGCTGTGCAGCTCGGACGAACGAAGCACTGCGCTCGGCATTCGCCTGTGTGAAAACCACTGAGATCAACAATGCGCAGGTGTAATTGGTATCATTTATTCATATATTCTTGCCTGTGGTGTAGAGTTAACAAAACTTTCAATTATTTTCAATCGCGGAATAGCTGCACTCAAATGTTTGTAAGTTAGCTAAGGGATTAAATGAAAAGAATGACGACTACTCACAGATGAACACTTTACGAGGTTTCCACCATTATTCGATAAAGAAGCTGAAAGGGGATTTTGATGATGCTGAATAATAGAGGCTGAAATTTTCCATACAGAAATCGGACAATGAAAAGCCGCTGTCTTTCCCCTATTTTTGCCTGTGCAATGCGTGAACTTGTTGCAAGTATACCTACACGTCACCGTCCAATATTTCCCCAATTAATTACCCATCGTCAGTATAATATGGGTAGTCGGATGAAGATCTCTTTACTTCAAGACTATTGCTTATTAATGTTCAACTCAAACCCTTACTACTTTCCTGTACTCAATATTTTTCGTTAGGCTCCCAAGAGAACCTTTCTTAACATTCTAGGCAACATTAGAACTTTGCCATTCGCGATCACTAAACGACTTCATTTATTACGTTTTACTAATCATATTCTATGGTCTCTGTGTAAACAAAACTCCAAATTAGTGTTGCTTTCTTAAATCTGCAGAGGTACCTCAATATTGAAGCTGAAGAGGGGTTTGGCTGAAATGTGTTGAGCCTTGGATCCCACTCCTTTGCGGGCCCACGTTTTTACTTAAATCTGGACTGTTGCTAGGCTTAATACATTTGCGTGGATTGCCTATTTCTCTAGGAGACGCTTTCGGCACATGAATCTTTTCATTTTGCCTATTACGGGATCCAGAGGTTGTCAAAGCAAATCAAAAGTTTTCCGCAAAAGTTGGCCTCTTTTATGATTCTAGGTGATCTTCACGCCTGCATCTTGGTTTGCGAAAATGAATATAATTGTTGTGAGCCATGGCAAGCTAACTTTGTATAAGATTGAGCTGTCTCTTACGCCTAAAGCTAAAATACTTTTTTATAGAAACGCTAAGGTAGGATGCTTTGTATTGAAACATTACGACGGAATTCTTCAGATATTTAACATATGTGTTAAATTTTAATCATCCGAAGTATTTTATAACGTTATTTGGTCGAAAAATAAAAATATCTTGGAAAAATAAGGTTTCTGAAACATAACTTCACCCGAAATGATGGCTTTTCACCTTTCTTTTGAAACAAGTAAAAATAATTCTCAAGACGGTGGATTGAAATTGAAGAAGTGCGGCTACAGAGCAAAATAACCAATTATATTAAGCAGGTGTGCCTGATAATTCTTCCGAGATGTGTTTGCTCGTAGCTAACTAGCGTTTACAATGGAATCTCGGGTAGAGGAGCGAGACAGCTCCACACGAAAATGTATGTAATTGATATTGCAAACTGCCCTGGGATTGTGTAAAACACAACATTAACACACACTCTGTGTGTTTTTTAAAGCGCTGTCACACGAAGAATGTGCTAATACACGACCATCATGCAGAAATTTCGCAGGTACAATTTGATTTACGTTAATCAATTAATAACTGTGATGAAATCTTCAAATTTTTTCCAATTTATTTTCATTCACGAATAAGAGCATCAGTTATTAAAATATGAAACTACACGACCGTAGACTTAAACACAATAATTGGGTAAAGATCTAAGGAACTTCGCCCACGAAGAATTTTCTCATTCATAAATCCCTGTTGTTTCAACAGTTTATCACAAGCACATGCGTTCGATTAACCGAGTACTCCCCCAGGTTAAAAGTAGCGTATCGTACCTCTCGTTCATCTTGTTTTGATATATATTATTTTTTGCTAACGTGATCAGAGTTTTAGGAAACTTCTCAAATCGGAAACAAATTTATCAAAAATGTTTCTTTACCAACCTCTGACAAAGATCATCCCGTCGCCAACATTGCAAAGTGCTTAAAATTTTTCGTGATGCCTCGTACTTACCCATATCTCAAAATGTTCTGTTCATGGCGTCTATCTACTTATCTGTTATCAGTGCAATGCATTTTTTTATAAGAGAAAATTCTACTGAAATATCCATGCAATATTTTCACCAACTGAGCTTAAATATTCAAACCCTTATTCGTGTCATATCTGCAATACTTCGAAATAATGTTCCTACGTTTACCCTCTCATTAATTACTTCGCTACCGATAAAACGTACAATTATGCAGCATGCGCGTGGCACAAAGTTTTCTTGCCGGTAACCACGCCAACGTCCATTGAGGTCGATGAGACAGTGCAGAGCCACTTTGCGGGTCACGACATCGAATTATCATCCAAGGCTAAATTACCAACTTCTGCCACTTCTGAGTTTTTGGACAAAGATCAATGTGAGCCGCGGGTAAGCGCGTTTTCTAAATCTATTTGCTTTTCCACTTGATTTTTATAATAAGGAGCAAAACTTGAAACTAATATATATATATACAAATATATAGATACTACATATATATAAATATATATATACTACACCTAATGCGCACCTTAATTTACTGGGATTAAAATTAGTCCCAGTTATTCAATAAATTAGATGCAGGGTTTAAGTAATGAATTACTGGAAATAACTTAAGGACTAAATTCTATTCGTATTGAGGTTCCCATAAAATCGAGGGTCGACTGCGTGCAATTCAGGTACAGCAAATACTTAGACCATATAAATTTATTGAAATCCATTGATTGATGATATTACGTACGAATTGGGTGCCTCAAACAGCCTGCTAGTTGTTGTTATAGACAGCAGAGCTGGACCTGCATGGTCAAAGAGTTTTGGCTTATTTTAGTTGGTAATGATCCATTCCGTAATGACCGTCGATCACTAACTTATGCGCGAGAAGCTTTCTATCCATCAGCCAATTTGGTAGTCACAGCCAGAGGTAAGAAGTTTCGGTGCATTATCCATATTTTGTGCTCATGAGACGTTGCAAGAGCGGAGTTGCTCGTTGTCATGATATTCTCACCGAGTCAAGAATTCAAATCAGTACATAATGAATGCATCAAAATGTTTCAACCCTCCCAGACCGCTGTACCGATTTTTCGGTAATTTCCGAATGTGCGGTTATATCGCTGCAGGTAATTTTTCTTTTTCCTTCTTAGTACATGAAAAAATGCGTCAGAATACTAAAAATATACAGCCAATCGTTGTCAAACCTCAAAATTCTCCATTGCAAACATATACCCCTATGTGTTTCAAGGACTTAGTGGGGATTAACGTTTAACAGTTAGATTTAGGGTTTTATGTCTGGTAGTGTTAAGTTGTGGTTTGCAGGAATGTTTTGGCGACGTAAAATGATTTGTCAACTTCTTGTTTGGTTTTCCATTTTTAATAAAATCCGCAATCGTGCGCCTTATACGCAATAAGGTAAAATGAATGAATTATCTCCTCCGCTTCATGAACGTATTTTTAAAAAACAGTTATTACCTTATTGTGATTTCCACATGGGTTAAATTCAAGCTTGGAGCTCGGTGAGTTTTAGCATTCGTGAAAAATAAATATTAAGGGCATGCAAAACAAAGTGTTGAATGTTATACATTATCAGCCAGCTGTTAAAATAAAATGATCTCCTTTCCATCACGTGGTTCAAACTCATACGCTAATGTTCCGAAATGAAAATAATCCTAAGATTATTTTACAAAATGAAGCTCTCGTAACGTTGTAACTGAACATCATTTTCCATTCTCTCATCGTGAGGTCTTACTATAGTCTTACTAGTCCAGTGTACGTTGAAGATGAGTTATCGAAATTATTTTAGAACGCAAACGTTAAATTGAACGACACAAGTCTTTGTTCATGTAACTCTACATGTTCGGAGCAATAGTTCTGAGTAATCATTTTGCTGACGTGAAGTAAATTATTAAAATGTTCAAACTTACGATTCTTTAATTTAATCCTTGCCTCCAAAACTCCTCTCTTCTCTGATTATACTTGCTTGCCTTCTCCTGAGATACTTCCCATAAGCGTCAGTAATTTCATTATTGACACCTGAAAGACCTATGAGCGTGAAAGTCTGTAATTTTATTATTGACACCTGAAAGACCTATGAGCGTGAAAGTCTGTAATTTTATTATTGACACCTGAAAGACCTATGAGCGTGAAAGTCTGTAGTTTTATTATTGACACCTGAGAGACCTATGAGCGTGAAAGTCTGTAATTTTATTATTGACACCTGAAAGACCTATGAAGTAGAAAGTCTGCAATTTGATCGTTGAGACCTGAGAGAAACTCACAAATCTTGTCAACCTTCACAGAAAGGCTGGGATCGTGTACGGCAACATCGGTGAGGACGGTGTGGAACACCACCGCAGAGATGGTGTGACTGAGCAGCAGCTGCAGCAGCAGCGGCTTCCAGCTGCACCCCCTCATGTCTCTCAATGGTCCTTGGCGAATAAGGCACTGCGCGACATCTGCAAGAAAAAAGAGAGATGAGGATACTCAGTGAATTTCTGTGCTTGAGTGCCAAGAGCGTGAACACATCTGCAAGAAAAAAGAGAGATGAGGATACTCCGTGAATTTCTGTGCTTGAGTGCCAAGAGCGTGAACACATCTGCAAGAAAAAAGAGAGATGAGGATCCTTGTGAATTTCTGTGCTTGAGTGCCAAGAGCGTGAACACATCTGCAAGAAAAAAGAGAGATGAGGATACTCCGGGAATTTCTGTGCAAGAGTTTCAAGAACGTGAACACATCTGCAAGTAAAAAGAGAGATGAGGAGACTCCGGGAATTTCTGTGGTTGAGTTCCAAGAACGTCAACACGTTCTTCTACCTTGTGCGTCTGATGGTACGAAAAGATAAGTGCTGTTGCCAAGATTTTGAAGGTACCCTGTCATTTTTCTTGTGTCACGTTGTATTTATCCCCCAATCTTTTCTCTTTGGAGTGAGGAAGCAGTATTTTAAATCTCATTTGTATTAACTTCCTTACAACTCATATGCATTCAGAGTACTAGTAAATTTGATTTATTTATTCTTGGAATTATAACTTAACTTTTATATCGCAAAAATAGTACACTTAGAATGTCAATGCTTGTAGACCCAAAGTTTTCATCGTTTTCATTTTCACACATGACGCGCCTGAACTACGAGTATTATTCGCTGCTCTTGATTTGCGCCCGTGTTGTACCACGTCAAATAATTGATTTTCCAAAAGTGCATACATTAAAAATATTATTACTTGAGAGAAATATTATTACTCGGATTGAGGTACAAGTTTTAGTTTCAGTAAAGTGGAAACTGTCCCTAAATCGTGTTTTAAATGGTAGAGAAATATGAATGTATCTAAAATTTTTAGACAGTATGTCACGATGGCCAGTTTGCGTAGATACTGATTGGAATTTGTATTGTTTTTATTAAAAGTTGTGTACGGGAAATTACATAGTGAAAGCAGATAGAGATCAAAAAGCCCAAGTATTTTTAAACATGCAAATGAATTATTTTTGAAGGTAGTCCAGGGATTCTTATTCCATGTTTTTGCAGGATTATGATTCTAGAACACATCTGAGTTATTTTACAGTACCTATAACATTTGTCATCTATTTATTACAACTTACACTGTCGTTTAACAAAGTTTCCTTAAAGTTTTATGAATGATATTATATAGTTAGTACACTGGAACATCTGTAAAGAACCAGTCTTGTTCAACTGTGATAGAACAAATCATGGAGTCATGAGCAACGGGAAAGTCATCTAACATCTGAGAAATCGAAGTTTTTCCATTTCACTCTCTTAATTTGAGTTTAAAAAAGGAACAAAAATATGATTTCTCAATTGTTTCATTTAATGTTTTATTTTTGACGTGAGCGAGTGGAGATAATGAAGGTCAACTTCAATGATGAATGGGCATTCCTGAATGTATCTAAGTACTATGCAGTGTGCAATCCCTAGCATGCTCTTCAATTGCAAATTAAGAAGTGCTGCTCTTCCATACTCTCCTGAACAGCATCCATCAAATAACATTCGGGAGAGAGAATCAGGAATAAATACAGTGTGTATTATTTATACAAATTAAATCTGACCTATAAATAGCTGGCGACGCACATTACCACACAAGTATTACATTACCACACAAGTATTATTCAATTTCCCACAATGTACTTGGAGCATTTTAAATAGCCGTAATTGTTTTGTGGGCATATTGTGCTAAGTGATTGTTGATGTTACTGTTCTTAGTCAATCACTACCGCCTTAGAAACTATAGCTTCAACACTCAGTGGTTGTTAATGAAAAGCTTCAAGAAAAAAGTGTTACCTTAAATATAGAAGTTAATAACTGTCGATAAAGACGATATAGACAGACGTGCATACTGTGAAAAAGGGAAAGTACAAATAATCGTTTCAGTTACCTAAAATTTCAATGGTTTTACGTAATCTTCAAAACCAAACACTGGAAATATTTCACATTCTTTTGCATAACTCTCATAACGGCCTTTTTTCGCTTTGAGTCATCGGCAGGTACTGGTTGGTATTTATCAAGTTTTAATGCGTTCGTTAAGGTAATTTTAAGGCTCGTTACTTCTCAACAAACTCAATGTGAAGCATTTTTATGCTTTTCTGAATGCACACATGTTAGAGCCAGTGAGGCATTCGGGTCGACAGGCTTGTTGATTACAGAAGGCTCTGATGTAACTTTTCTCGGTATTGATTCTCGCTTTAACTAAATTCCGTAATACTTTAAATTCAATCCCATCGAAGAAGTCCCCACATTATACTCTGGAAGAAAGTTATTTCCATTTCCTTTTCTGAACTGATACTTTCAATCCTCAGATCAGTATTCCTTGGCTGATGGCAAAAAAACAAATTGACATGCAGTACGAAAGGAAAAAATTGTGCAGGAACTATGTTGCTTCTTTTGAATTGCACAGTTATTTGCATTTAAAGTTCAATCTGCCTGTGAATTCAAAATTTGTCCAATTTTGATACACTGCTACTGGTATGGTTAACTCAAAAACGCCGCTCACCGACCTGCCTTCGGTGTTAAGAAGCTCCTCGTCCTTACGCCCTTCCTTCCAGAACTGAAGGCTTTTGTTATGCCAGCTTAATTCACTTGAGACTTCGTGCAACTCAAGCGCGCGAACATCAAGCGTGCAGTGCCCAACCCACCGGGCTTGTCAGCGGCACAAAGTGGCCTGAGCAACACACGTATTTTCGCACTGGCACTCTCATAAAGTGGCATTTTCTCACTGGCCCGCCCCTCATGAAGAGTTGGCGGGCTGATTTTGCGCGCTATCTAGCCTCGCAAAACACCAGAGGTGACTGTACGGTCGTAACGCAAATTTGGTGTTTAATTCAAAAACGGGTTGATTATAATCCTGCATTCTAAGGATACTTTAAAAAAATCTTTGAGTTGCGCATTTTATCACCTGAACGATCCATGCAGAAAATGGACATGCAAGCAAAAAATCTGTTAGAATTATGTTCACTATTCGATAAGAACTGTTAAACATGCGAAAGAACAAAATTCATACACTGTTGCTCGTAAATAAATGTACGTGTTCAAATTATTGCTCGTATCTCTCACGTTTCGCAGCTTTTGAAACGAGATGAACTATTCGCAGTGCCGAGTGAATGTCACATCGCTTGTGCAATCACGGCTCTAAAAGTTTGGCAGAAATGCATGACACCGTATAGTGTGTTCTAGCGTCAATCCAAAGGTTCAATCCTTTTTCAAAGCTGCAATCAATCCAGTGATGTTTGATGAAATCCTCTACTTCCTTGACCGCGAGCCAAAATCATGAACCATGCCATGCTAGGGAAATACAGTATACTTGTTCAAGTCTCGGGAGAGTTTGAAGCAAAATTCAATCAAACAGGCACCGAGTGAAGATCCTTGGGTTTCTAATTTGGGAACAACAGGAAGATTTGAGACGGGTATTACAGTATTTCTATCATTGCTTCCCTTCTCTCTTGATCAAAGCAAAATTCTTACACAGTCAACAGAGTCCAGGTCAAGTCGGGACATCATATCGTTTTATGAAGAGAACAATGTTGCCTGATACGAGCGCACAAAAGTTCAAGCATTATGTTAGCGTTTAGGGTCAGTCAGACAAAGAATTAACTGGACTTACCTAGACGTGACTCGTAAATGCTTCACGGTCGCACGAGCGTAGAGAAACTTTTCGATGCATATCTTACAGCACAGAATTAGTTAGAGCTTAGTTTGTCCAGTGATGTTGAGCTCTCTTTTACCATGTAATTCTTGGAACATTACACAGAAAACATCAGTTTGATAGAATTTTTAATTTTAGGTGCCGAGTTTTCTGCTAAAAGTTATAGATACTACCGCGCAGAAAAGGAAAAATAATTAAACTATTGAGAAAATAAACGTTCAGTTGCAGTTCCTCATTACTGAGAAAAAATTGGTTACTCCTAAAATTTTCTGAGTGAGACTTTTCAATGGTTACCTAAACTTTTAGGATGAAGTTGCCAGAACAAAAAGTTGTTCCTCATGTACAGGTAGCCCCCAGTTGTTTTAGCGAACAAGGGTCATAAATCTACACAGTAGGGCCTCAAATGAGCTACCAAACTACTCTTGATTACGAACTTTGTCGACTTTCTGGCGATCACGTAATGAAAGGGATAGCAATCGAGCCAAACTAGCAGAAAGTTCAAAGTTTCATCGCATATTGTTAGTTCGCCAATTAGCTTTCTCAGACTTTGAATCTCACATAGCGGACGTCATGTGTTTCATGCAGTGTTGGTATGGCTGAAGTGCATCGATAAATCCGTAGCCGAAAGTTTTACGACGCAACTTTTACCCAATGCAGTCAAAGTTCAAAATGTAACCCTTATCATTAAAGATCTATAAAATAATTCGATACTCTCCACATCTTTTAATGGTCAACCGTTCACTTCTCATGAACGTCTCTGTGTTAAGGGACACAATTATAGTCGCTTCAACCCACAGTGTATGTAAAATTGTAGTGAAGAGATCCTTAAGTCTGAAGAATTATATAATGCTACCAGTCTGGTCCTGACCAAAGTAATCTAGGGTGAAGCAGGTAAACCATCCCAGGATGGCACTCCTCGAACAAGGTACTGTGCGCAACTAACATGTCATTGTAATCGTAAGGGAGTAACATTTTAACGGAGGGTATCGTAACTGTAAAACACTCTTGTGTACAGTAAAGCTTCAGAACTCGACCGAAAACATCTAAAATTGGAACAATTTATTTTCAGACGACGAAAAATGTTTGATTAATCCGAAACCAGGTTTTTAGTACTTTATGCCAAAAAATACTCACCCAGCAATAACTAAATAACATTTTCTACTCGTTTCATCACATCATTGTAATCATAATTCCACTCTCAGACCTTTGTTATTAACGTTACATCCGACTGGTAGTTAGGAAATGAGAAGCGCATTCTCCACATAGAGTCGAACAAACACCAACGGTGCTGCCGGCGCTCACTCATTTGAAGTAGTATCCCATAGCACAGCTGTCAGACTGAAGTACCTTTCTTTGTCAGCAAATTTTTCATCAAAGTTTTTACCTAGCAGAAACGATACATATTCAGCAGAGCTGAATTCTGTCCTAAGGTTTTTATCTCTTGCTCACAATAGGGGAATAAGTCAGCCTTCTCTTCACTGACATACATTCGAATCCTATAATTGTAATACGAGTGCTCAAAAAAATTAAATGCAGCCAAATTGTTTCAAAATAGTAATAGTTCTGATAGTTTTTTTTCATTCCATAATTAATGGAGCTTAGAAAAGGGCTCTATGTAGCACCAAGAAGGCTGAGCGTGAGTTTTTTTTCAGTCGCAGTAGGGTCTGTTCATGTAACGGAAAAATGTCTCATCCTGAGTTGATTTGAAACTACTCCATTGTTGGGAAAAAAATTTTATTCATCAATAAGTTGCGCGTTTCATCCGGATTTGTCCTTATTCATGCTTTTTAGTGAAAAGGCCAATAATGCACACCGTAATAAGCAGTGTTTGGAGCTAAAGCATGCGCTGTTGAGGAGCACAGCAGTATCAAAGCAGGTCTAAATTGCAGATCCAGCCTGGAGCCACTTGGTGTTTCAGAAACATCAAAGCCTGCTACCTCGATGCTTCTGATGCCCAACTAGTGATGAACGCAAAGTATTCGTTGTTCGATGTTGCTTAAAAATGTTTTATTTCATAAAGTTGTAAACAAGAATTAACTAACAAGAAGAAAACCAAATCAACTTTGGCAAAATTAGAGGCCATTGATAATCGCTAACTTGAATTCGTTAGTCGCATTTGTGATGTAATTTCATTCTGAAGTTTCGAAAATAAATTCTGTATATTTTTGGAATACTCTTGATGAAAACAAATGAACTCATGTACCTGAGGTAAGATTTCAGACATTACTTTCATAAATAGTTGCTCGTCATAGCCGTGTGTGTGTAGCGGACCTGACTCCGTGCGGGGAGACCCGGGTTCGAGTCTCGGCGCAGTTGGCGATTTTCTCTGTTGGGTATAGGAGAAAAATTCTAAGCACAATACCCCTCTCTACCCAGGTGTCTGAAATGGGTACCGGTCTTTGACCGGGGGAAAGCGTCATGGCGTCCTGGTGTTAGTTCTAAGGCATTTGAAAAACCAATGTAAAAGGTGATATTTATCATGCTTCAATTGGAAATAAAGCATCCGTAGATGCCGATGTTTGTTTGTTTGATATCTCAGCTCTGTGCTTAAACCAGTAAAAGCTTTTATTGAATTTAATACACCACTCTCACTGTTGTTCTCTAAAGCAAATGTCTTAGCACTTTGTGTTTGGAATTATAATTTTCCTTTCCGCGCTGTGGTGTCCATTGTCCTTCAGGAGCAAAAGCTATGTGGTATGCCCTACAATTTACTGAAGGCGCTAAGAATCTCAGAAATCCAACTCTACCCCATTCTTTGAATTAACTTCATAGGAAATCCAACTTATGCTATTTCACACGAATACAGAGACTAATTGGGATACCTTCGGAAAACAAGTTTAGAAGTGATGTCAAAAGTACGTCGCATGGGCTTCAATGAGCTTTGCTTACTCCTAAAATTTGCAGATTTAATTTTGAAGCTAACGACCGCAAGATCTCTGTTACTATAACTTTTCTCAAGGTCACTTCTCTTGTATTTTTTGAAATTCATTTGACACCCAGAAAGAACACATACTTAAATTAGCACTATTTCGAAATTTATGTCCAATTTTAAAACAAATTTCTCCACTCTGAATATATCTTTTATACATGCTTGTATATACATTACACCTACGTGTTAATACGTATTTGTCTATGTAAAAGATTTATGTAGTTTATCTCTGTATGTACATACCGTTTACCTGCATCTACACGCATCATCAACCTTAAAATAATTCAGCAGAGAAAATAAATTTTCAGGCTTCTTTCAACTATTTTTGTTCGACAATTAACATGGGTATTGCGACGCCTATGTCTGTATGTCTGTTAACCGAAGATCTTTAGGCAAAGAAATCTTAGAAACCAATGACCTGGGTTTTTTGTCTTTCATTCTTTTCGTCATGACGAATAATGAATTCAGTAGATTGTATTCATTAGGTCCATTTTGAACAGTAGAATTCAACGTTCAACATAGAGCTCAAACAAGTTGTTTCGTGTTTATTAAATGCAAAAAATTGGGCAACTACCAAATTCAGCACTTTTACACAATGGACCTCATTGTATGAGACATTTAAAAGCGTGGATATATACGATCTAATGTCCTGTCGTCCATTCTTGGCCTGATGCAGCTGTGAAACAAATGGTGATCTCGAACACACTGACGCAATGTCCTAATTTTACGAGGATAAGTCAGAGCTTGACGCATCTCCTGCGTTATTTGAACTTCCATTGGGGACATTCGTCTACCCGAGCTCATTAACCCGATTTTCTCGACGAGTTTCAACAGAAGCAGGAAGCCTGTCAAAAGCCACTCAAGTAGGGACAGAAATAGTGTAGTAGACACTTGCAGCACGTCTCTACGAAATCCTGGTCTCCTCAGCGGGGCAAGAAAAACTGGGCAACGGGGCAAGAAAATACAGCTACATAGAAGTCGCGAGTGCCCTACCTTGAGCATATCAGGCATGTGCCTCACAGTATCTCGGAGGAAAGATTATTCCCTGAAATTTGAGGCCAGACTAATCAGATTAGAACATAAGCACCATTCCCAATCTCCTTTGCTGCTTAAGACTTCCGTTAAGCCAAAATTTCTAGCGCAAGGACTACCGCCAGTTAGTTCTAAAGTGGGCGCCTCCAAGCACAATTTCGAAATTTGTCCGTGGCAATTTTTCACTGCTATCGCCATTCGTCCTCACTTTCTACACCTTGTGAAATTGTTCTAACTCTCCACGTGACACAATGTGGAAGAAATGACCCTTTTTTATGACTTTATTCAAAGTGTCAATCAATAGAACTATTGGGCTAGAACTGATATTACCATTTCAAGTTCCTTCAAGACTCCTTGGCGACATCAGAGCGATTTCAAGCGAACGAAGAAAAGTACCATTCATTATGGACCATAGGAAATATGGAGTCAATGCACAAAGTGTGAGTTCCCACACAGGATACTATGCGCACAAAAAGCAAGGAAGAGAAGGGAAAGCGAACGAACAAGGCATGGAAACGAAGACGCAAGGTAAGCACGAGAGGAAAGTGCTAAAGGCACGGATGTAGCTGAAATACCTTTAACGTTGACGAAGCACGGGATCGTTGGTAGCCAATTAGGAAATTATTAGGTTATCAAGTAATCACGTCAAGCCGCGCAGTGAACTTCATAATCTAAGTTCTCTAATCTCAACCCTACCAAACCTGAACACAACTTAAACGTTTCGACAAATCAATTCAAAGCTAAGGGAGCGACATTTGTAATGGCTAATCGTGAGGTTTGACCACTATTGGTCACTCATTTCAGGTTTGCGTTCCTTTTATTTAGTGATTTAGGCTACCTACCAAAATTAAGGAACAGCTGCCAATTGAGATGCTGAAATATCTATACAGCTGCCTAGTTGGGTTAATATTCGAGGAATCCCAAGACTTCTTTTATGTGCTCGTATTTCCCAACAGCAATTTATTTTGTTTACCTAATGCTGAAGGCTCGTATAGTTTCAAAGGCAAAACCTACCTGAACTTTCAGGTTCTTTCCGTAACTGTTTAGACTTCATAATGAGACTAGTATCGTGGTTCAATTTTTTTTTCGTTTACACGAGTTTGTCGGCTTTTATCTACCGCCCACATGCCAGTTTCATTCAGCATTTGAATAATGTATTAGGGCACTGACGCCATTAGTAAAGAAAGAAGCCTTGCCATGTGTGTACCATACGAGTTTCGGGGAGTTTAAACCGTAAATTGGATTATCCACTGTACTTCCAAGAATGATGTACATCCAGTGATGGCACCTGTGCCTCTATGTAGTTGTTCAAATGAAAATAAAGTAGTCCATTTGAAACTGTACTTCGCAACTCTTCAAATTTGAAGTGGTCATCCAATTCTCTCTAATTTGCGGGTATCGAGTACGGGTGATTTACGCACAACAGCGCAATTTGTAGCCCAACTCGAGCATGTCAGAGATTTTCAACCGTCAAGGTAATACAACGGAAGGTCATAAAACGCACCACAAAATTTCAAAATATTATACAAAGAATTACAGTCGTCCAAACTCTAAAATAAGACTTCATACACGTTGACCTCATCGCTTTGAGCAAGTAAGCGACTTTATTGGGCTAAAAGACCAACGATCTGTAAACTGGTGGAAGAAGGACAGCAAATCCTTCTTTCGAATTTGAAAGCGTTAAATAACTGGTATAATAAACGAGTCGCTAACTGAAACTTCCACTGAATAACTTAATGGATGGAAAGCCCCGACGGATACTCTAGTTGTAACATCACAGCTGCTTCATGAAGTTAAGTTATAGACATGCACGCATTAAATTAGTCTCTTATTCTCTTCAGCGCTAATTCTTCAATCCTGTATGAGTAACTTAACAAATTCACTAATTCTTATGCGTCAAAAAATATTCAAATTGTACAATGAAGCATAAAAACTAAGTGTTTAGGTTTGACAGGGAGTAAAATTATAGTTACATTTACGAGCAACTGACATGAATTGCCTAAATTACTGATGTTGGCAGTCCATAATTACTTTTCAACAGCACGCTCAATTATTAACGCCGCCGCGCACTGCAATCGAGGGGGAAAATTCAAATTGACAAGCGAACTATGAAGAAATTTCCTAAAGATAACGGATCACTATACAGAGTAACGACTCGCTCCCAGGTCATCGTTCACTAAAATTCTTGAACAAGTCTTAAAATTGACGCTGTAAGCCTAGTACTCGGTTTCCACATCAAATTCTATTTACAACAACTTATTTCTGTCCCACGAGTCGAGTTTGAACGAAACGCTAAAGTTCAAGTTGTACTTATTAAGGAACAACCAGGTACTCCGTAGCAATATTATTCGGAAGCCTCAAACCTCACCTCGTAAGCCAAAACATTACAATACTTTGGTGAAAACAGGGCAGTGAAAAATGTTGTGGCCAACGGGCGCACCATGCTGCAGTAATAGAATTGTACGTTTAGCTTCACAGTGATGGGTCTTTCTTTAGGAAAATCTACCTTATTACATACGTTCACTGAATTAAACTTTTTTTCGAATACTTATTTTTGAAATAAGTGGAAGTCTGTAGTACAATTTTATCACGGCACACGCCATGCCACGTTGATACCGGGCCCCACAACGGCCATCCATCTACAAAAGAGAAAAGAGGGACCCGCCTCTTTCTCCGTCTTCGAACGAGAAGCCAACACACTTAGAATGGAAGATCTGGGCGCGGCTTCAGGGATGAGGCACTGTGCATTCTGCAATTCAAAAACGAGATATAAATGGATGAAGCCAACACAAGCTTTTTAAAACGTTGACTGCCTATAAAGGCATACGAGTACCACTAAGTCCATTGCTCATTCACGTATCTGTGTGAATGAACAGCAGTTCAATTATTTCAACATCTTTTTTAGAAGAGATTTAAGCATACGAAGTTAAGAATCGTGCCATTACATTTTCATGGTTCTTAGGAAATAGGAAAGATACAATTTTCCAAGCAGTTGAGTCGTGTTTTCAACGCTGCTACTTACAACCTTACTTTACGTGAGACCGCTGGACACGTATGGGTCAAGCGGCAGCAACGTGTTAAAAAAACTGCAAGAAAATATAAAATATCCGCAACAATCTTACTACAACCGGAAGTAAACCAAGCTGAACCGGGACGAGCGAGCTGGATTAGGGCGCACCTGAAGTAGCCAGACACGCAAAGCTTTTTAAGCCGGTATACTTCAAGTAAAGGAAACTTCATTTAAAGTGGTAATTGGCGCGCTGGTTCAAGTATACTAATTTGTTCACACGATTGAGGGGGAGAAATGGAAGGCACTTATGTTCTAAACAGAAGTGCCTGAGGAAGCTATCCATTTCTCACAAGTGAATTAATAACACAGCGTTTGCGCTTTATACAATGTAATGTACTTCAACTGAACCAACATGATTCGTTTCAAAATCAATTCATCTTAATATGGAAGTAAAGGGCGGAACGTTTTTGTTTCTAGCATTACGCTATTTCAAATTTTCAACAGCTCCAATGCGTCAAATGTGGATGCTGTCAGAACAGCAGGTTCAAAGATAGTTGTCGATAAGTTGGAGTTCCCATGAAATGTTGGCATTAATTTAACAACAGAGACCAATAAAAGAAGTCGATGGTTTTGGAAAGTACCCTAAATACTGTTAAATGATTAAAATTTCTGCTTCTCATGGTAAACTTACTTGGGGCTTTTGTATTTCTCCCTGATGGCGTGTTGAGACGTTTCGTGAACTTTGCTCCACGTTCTATTGAGATTTACGTAGCACTCGCGCAGGTCATCCAGTTTATATTGGTACTTCTCGGTCATTATAGCAGGCCACGGCGTCAATCCCTGATATGCAGAAATTCTTAGATTAGTATAGATTTGACATTCAAAACGAGCAAGGAAGAGTCTAACAGAAGGTACGGGGAAAATTACGTGAAACGATAAGTTAGTACATAGTAACTATTCTGCTAGCTCTACAGGAAGGAAATTTTTGCGCACCGAGATAATTTAATTATTAAAATGTTATGGTACAAGACCGTGACCGTAAAATTTACTATCTTACCCTTTTAAGATCCATCCTGACCAACTACTGAATTGATCAATCACAGCATTCAAGTGGTAAATTGGGAATTAACGAGATACCAAGACCTATAATAGCAGTCGCGGAAGATACCCCCGTAGTTCAGTTAGGGCGATCATCAACAGTAATACAAGAGCGTTAAAAAAGTGACATTTCAATGACGTCAAAACAAATGCAAGAGGAGCAAGAAATGATGCGCGACATACCTGTGTGAAGTTGGCCATGGCGAGGGAGGTAGCAGCGATCTCTGAAGGCAGGAAGCGGAGGAACGGATCACAGTCCAGCATCGTCAGCTCCGCGATGAACTGAAGCAATAGGAAAGTTATGCAGAATACAGAAACAAATTATTCGTTAACGAATAGTACGTGGAAAAACAAACGGCTACACGCATTTTTCAAAGGGTTCTATCGAGACCTGATAATTCGAGCTGAAATTAATTTATGGTAATTAAAAGTGCACAAGAATCCAACCCGGAATTTAAACAAATCATTGACAAATGGACGACTAAATCTTTTTCTAATTTGGAAACATCCCGACAGGACCTTCTAACACGACAAGCACAAAATTTACAAATACTATTCTAGTTTGATATCCAAAACCAATTAACTAACGACTATTCAAGTAGAATCTAAGCACTCGTCATTGCCTTCGGTATTTTTATCGCAAGTTTATCATTGAAAGTTTATTAAAAAATATTCAACTGTTCAAATGTAAATATTCATATTTTCAAGCCCGAAACTGTAGCTACCTGCTAATCTTCAACAATGAAAATTAAATGAATTTGTTCAACTTTCAGAAAAAAAAACATCACAGGTTAACATCAAAGGAGATTAACCTCCCTCAATATCAAAGGGCAGGGCAAAATCTGAAGTAGAATTTCGAAGTTAAATATTGAGCACGGCAGCAACTTACTAACCAGAGCTAGGCAAGTGGTGGCCTCCGTGCAGCCGAGGGTGCGGGAAAATTTGTTGATGAAGACATAAGCGGTGGGCACAGCCATGTCGAAGCTGAGCACTTTCAGCATCAGATGCTCCATGCGAAGAATATGTGAAACTTTGTAAGTGTTGTCTGTGATGTAGGCGAACTGTGACACGTCAGGCGGGTAGATCTCTTCATATTTTCTGTAAAGAGATACGAGTAACAACTTTAGAATCTGAATAAAATCCCGTTTCAAAGCGAGACCATTACCAACAAGTCAAATCGGGAGGATCGAAGAAAGAAGTCGATCTNTGAATTTTCTGCCATCCTCTGTTTTCAAAAAAAAAAAAAACCGAATGATTTGTGACGTCTTTCTTTTCAGTCTTCCGACGAGTAGATTGGATTCTCTACACAATATAGTTCAGCCAGCATCGGTGCAATTGCTCAAGCTTTAGTGTTACGCTGTTACAGAATGAGATGCTTCGCTTCAATTATTTTCGACAAGAAAATACTTTACGATCATAGCAAGCACAAACCAAAGAAGAAAGGCGTGCGACTTACGAGGCTATGAACATGGCGGTGGTGCCAACGAGCTGCAGCTTGTCTCGCTTCACCGACATGTGCGATAGGAACCTGTCAATGTACGACACTGCCAGGTACAAGGTCTCTGTGGACAGGTTGTACTCTTCCGTCACCTCTACCATCCAGTCCACCAAGATCCATCGCATCGACACCGTGATGTCTGTCTGCTTCTCCATGTAGTTTAGTCGTGGACGGTGCACTTTCTGCACGAAACACGTCAATCTTGATGGAATTCTGGCATAATTTAAAATAAAGTATTTGAGAATTATTTAGAGATTCAGGAATTCTACAAATAGAACGCTGGTTCCTATCCGAACGTTGGAACAAGTCTGTGTGCCTGCGAGTTGCTTGGGTGTTCCGTGTATCTCGCTGATTATGTACTAGGTCATGGTACATCTCCTAGTAACTAGATCTCGGGAACATGGCCGAAGAATTCATTAGAATTTAAATTACCCTTCACGCACGTTATCTAGTTTATGGAGTTCAGCTTTCAGTCATTATGGTGGACGATTTTATTAGTCCAAAATATTTGTGTAATCTTCAATCTTAAAATAAGTTCATCTAAATTCATTGCCTAGCTGGCTACGCAGGACAATGAGATCTTTCCAATTTCGTGCTTCAAGGATAGTTGCTACTGTACTCGCAAGGACAAAATATGAAAAGATTAAAATTTCAGGAAGGCGACTACCCTAAACTTGTATATCTTGTCAATTGAATTTTTCAACATCAAATTCCCCTTGCAAACTAGAAAGAAAATTTGCGCTTATCAAACAAGATGAATGTTTTTCTAGAACGTCCATTTTTCCACATGCGAGGTTAACTAGAAATTCCTCTTAGCTGTTCACCCCAAAATTTTTTCACACCACTCCAACAATAGCTGATATTAACGAAACAAATTGTGAAGGTGACCTCTCTGAACTTCCACGGCAGAAAATCTTTTATAAATTTCTCTCCAGTCAAAAATTCGAGAAGAACTTTTCTAGGTAACCGTTAGAGAAGCTTTCACAATCTCACGATTCAGACCGACGCGAGTCTCACCTCTGCCTCCCTGAGGTAGACGTAGATGTCAGCAGCGTACTCAGACATGTCCCACATGCTCTCCTCCCGCGCTTTGAGCAGCTCCTCCTGCGGCCGGCTGGGGGTGGCGACGCTCATGTTAGTCATGCTCGCCTCGTCCGCATTGCTGAGCTCCATCAGCTCCTCCACCGCACTGCCGCCCGACTGCGTCCTGCAACAAAAGATTACATTAGTCAGTTACAAGCCTTCCTAAGGCCGCCGTCACGCGTAGACGAAATGGTAACGTTTGGTCATGATCGTTACCATTTGATCCCCGTTGTGACAGCGGCCTAACCACGACAGAGATGTTTCAAAGAGGAATATTACTTTTAATCATAAAATCGATACCATAGTTCAACTCCCTTATTCTTGACCCCAAAAAAAAATCTCGTGTAGTAGGAAAAATTTAAAACGAGATGCTACATTGTTACAGCCAAAAGCCCTGAGTCATATATAGCAGAAACTAATTTTCTTTTGTAGTTCCACGAAACGAAAACAGTACGGTAAATGACACAATGAACTTGTTACAAGAAATTGGTCAAGTTCGAACATCAGAGCGAATATCTTTCCAATTTCTCTACATCTGCAGAAAATCTAAACCACTCCTGCACAGTATGCAGAGTCTGCCAGCTCTCATCTTTGAAAGTTTAGTTCAATTTCCGATTTTAAATAACGCGTCGACTATAATATGCAGCTAGTCGCGTTCAACAAACCCCGTTCTCGTATTCATTTTACAGCTATTGCAAGATTTGAAACGCCGAAGATTAGACAAGCGTAGGGCGGGATTCAAAGCTATAACGCGCCGAGACGCGATTTCGTCTGAAAACTAAAATTTGACCGTCTTCCAAGCCTTCATGATCAACTAAATAGCTTCAACAGAACATCAACACTATGCTATTGAAACAAAAGCTTCGAACTGTGAAGAGGTATCACAAAGGTGTGTGGAGAATACCTCATGCGAGGACTTTGAAAGACTGGGAAAAATTAGTTCTCAGATCATTCGCATTATATTTAATTGCGGACGCCGAGTCATTGGAACTAATTGAAGAAAGGAGTGCTTTCATTTACGAAGTTAGGCTTCCCAATAGCCGTTGTGTCGGCTTGTTCACCGCGTGTCCGCGGCTATAAATTGTTGGTCTGGTTAGGTTGTAAGTAGCAGAATAGGGAAATTTATTTTCCAGCTTGAGAAATTTTAATTCTTCCTAATGAATATGAAAGATACAATTGCACGATATCATTTCACCTCGCACGGTAACAATTATTTCTTGTAAATGTCGCGAAGCATAAAATGTCGTGCATTTATACCGGTTTGTAAATGGGCAATTTACCTGTAGATCCACATGTGGCCCAATACGCGAGGAACGTGTTAAAAAGTATGAAGGTTCTGCTATTTAGGTGAAAGANCATCCACATTAAACGTCATTGAAGGAATGAATCAAGTATTGGTCGTAATAAGGTTCAAAGCAAATCATCAAACTGGTTCATTTTCAGACTAATAATTCAAATCCTGCACACATGTTGACCCTATAATGCAATAATTCATTCCACGCGCATGCGTCAGGAGATAAAACAAGCCTGAACTCGCCTAGTCCCAGATCCCTTAACTTCACATGAAGCTAGACTTCCCTAAATCGCACAGCATGCGTCAAGAGGATAAGAACTGGCATAAATCATTGCTTCTTAGATCAACCCAAATTCACCTTAATGTAATACCTGAAAAAAGACCTTGCGTGAACGATTTGGGTTACCTGGGCAGAGCCGAGAAGGTGGTGGAGAGCTGCTCTCCCAACTTAGCAGCAGCATACTCCAAAGAGCTTTTGTCCACTGCCGCTGTATCTGTCGAGGTTTTGGCGCTCGTCGCTTCACTGGAAGCTTTCGAGGCATTTGAACTAATATTTGAAGACTTGGAAACGTTAGTAGAGTCGTCGCTATACACAGCCAGAGACAGTGTTGAGCCTGATGTGGTCGTAGAGAAGCTCTTTGCCCGAACGCCGGCGTTCTCATCTTGACAGAACTTGAAGGCCGCACTCTCGAGAGCAGCAGTCTGCAATAAAGATTGTACCTCTTAGGGATATGTTCATGAATGAATACTAAAATTGCGTTGCTACAATTTGTGACATTCTAATTAAAAAACGCAGAACAAGAAAGGACACCGGAATACAATTCCTCAGACTAAGTTTTACTCAAAAAATCATCAAAAATGCCTAGAAACTGTCATTTACTCCATACTTTACCATCTGTTTATGCTTTCTATTGACCTCCATAATACTGTATGAACGACTCAAAAATTGAAGGGAAATGTTGAACGTTGGCAAAAAAATTCCCCGATTCTCAACAAGTCAGTACGTAAAATATGTATACCAAGATCTTTCAAATTGACCAATGTGTACCAAGACATTCATGAGCAAAGCCTTCAAGAAATTGATTCAGCATCAAATGAATATGAAATTGGTAAGAGATTTGTGGGGTGAATTAAAACAAAAATTGAAGTCCAACCAATAAAGCATCACACAGAAGCCAAGACAGTCTTGTATGCTGAGAAAATTTGTAGATAAAGCTGATAGAGACATCACTTTTCCCTACACCTAGTAGATCAGCACAAGTCTACAGATTATTCAAAAACTTTTAGGTGAATGACGGCAAGCTGCCACAACTGGCTCAAGTATAAAAAAAATTCCATACAAATTTAAACCTCGCACACTTTATATCACAACCCCAGAATATCATGTGTGAAGTTCCATACTTAATTTATGACTGCACCTAAAGTAGAACTAGAAAATTATCTGGCAGTTAGAAAATTAGGCAAGGTCAAATAATACAAGGTGATTAGGAATAAAGCATAAAAGGACAATTTACTTGTCAAACAATAGATCACTAGTTTAAATTAAAAGTGAAGAATGCAATTCATACTAAAAAGGTGGATACACTTTAGAATACAGTAATATAATTTGGTTTACCTTCAGCTATTAAGTAAAATTTGGTACCAAAGGATCTTCAGCAAATACCTTTCTAGTCGTTGTGTAAATAGAGGCAACAGTTTATACATAAGAGGGAATCTTGTGAATACTTGTGCATCACAGAATGCAATAGGGTATACCAAATCAACAGTAGACAAGCGCGCACGCGCACACACATACATGCGAACTATCAGATACCCCTATTGTCTAACCAACCTAAGTTGTTATTGAACTACCCAAGGTAGTAATACATTACAAAAATTGAACTTTTTGCAGGTAGGAAATTATAAAAAA
>JACJUY010009559.1:7333-29502 GCA_014220935.1 Platorchestia sp. MABIK | reverse complement strand
AAATCTATTTTAGTAAGATTTACACAAGTATTTTTTCTGTTCTGTGTCAGCATTTTATTTTCATTCATGTTTTTTTTTCAGGTGGAGTTCAGTGCACATCATGGGATTTAATGTGTCTCCAGCACAGTTCTTGGTTGTACTGCCTCAAACCTTGGATAAAACCTACTGTGTGCTGTCATTGCATGCCAAGAGCTTCATTGAAGTGCCACTGCCCAGCATCAAGCCATTTTTACAAAGGTAGCAGGGTCTCCACCTACTTGAGCTATCTCAGAAAAGCTGAAGCCACCTCAGCATCTGCTGTTTAGTTTTAATTCACACTGATACCTTATACAAAAATCACTGCTCTGCATTCTAGATCAGATGATTATGGAGGTTTTGATCAGTTGCTCTGAGAATCTGCTGAACTTCAAGGTTTTGGAAACACTTTCACTATTCTTTACTCCTACATGCTTTTAGTAAAGTTGTGCACTTTACACTAAGGCAATCATGTCTCTAGTAGTTCACAAACTAATGCTTACTCCTGGGTCTTCCAATCCCAGTGCTAGTTCTGGCAATGCAGGAGCTGAAAATATTTCTGCTCCTGACACAATCACTGACGCTTCATCAGCCAGTGGTCAACCTGTGTTGGGCTCAGTGGTCTCAACTACAGTAGATGAGCAGAGCTCTCTGTCTGGCATCCCTCGCCACTCGGTGCTTTCTGCCCAGCCCTCTTTTGAACCAGCCATGACAAATGTGGTACAGCCCTCACTCTCTTCGACTGTTGTTATTCACCAGCAGCCCTCTAGGGTCATTCAAGCTGTGTCCCAGCAGCAGCACTTGTCTGTTGGGCCGTCGACTCCTCAAACGCACTTGTCTCTTGTGAGTCACTTGCCTCAGCAACCTGGTGTGGGGATAGTGTCACAACATAAGCAATCTAGTGATCTTCAGGGCACACAAGCCCAGTCGACAGTGGTTTTAGCTCCAAGGCAACAACAAACGGTGGTCAGATTTCCTCAGCAGCACTCACAGGCGTCTGTCATTTCTGAATCTCAACAACAGCAAACTGTTTTGTTAGCGCATCAGCAACAGCAATCTGTTGTTCTAACACAGCAGCAACAGTCATCAGTAGTGCTGGCTCCTCATCAGACCACTGTTGTGCAAGCATCACAGCAGCAGCAGCAGCAGCATCAACCAATAGTACAGGTACCTCAACATTCATCAGTTGTGCAAGTGCCTCAACAACAGTTGGTGTTGGCAAGCAGTGCCCCAAACATAACAGTGACCGTCTCAAGCCAGGTGAGCAGTCGCACTCCATATCCGTACACCAAGATGGTTCACCACATCCCCGGAAGTGGCACCACTCGTCAATATCAGACTGTGGTGCAGCACATCCCTGTTACCTCATCTGTTTTGATCAGCTCAAGTGGTACTGGGCCAGTGCTGCACCAGGCTAAGCCTATTCTGCAGCAACAGCATTTTAAGCTTCAGCAGCAGCCTGCAGTTGTGGCCCACAGCCGGACAGCTGGCTCAGCAGCCCCATATGTAAACCAAAGGTTAGAGTTGTGCTTTGACTTGATTTATTTATTCCATCATTGAAATAATTAGGCATTTGTGTGTAAGTTCATTTGTGTTTTTTGATTGCTTATGTTAGACAACTTCTCCTTCATGTGTTATGTAGAGTAGGGAGATGTAGTATCCTTTCCTTTGAAGGTTTTTGTTTAATATACTCAAGTTATTTTCCTACATCATTCCATGAGGTAGAGTCCTTATTGCGGTACAGGTAATTCTGAGATGAATAAAACCCATTTGTCTAATACTTAGAAGGCAATGTTTAAAGAAATTAGCTCCCCGGTTTCTATTATGTCTGTTTTCAATCATTGTGCATTGAAGATGTAGTATCTTGAGCGTATATCATGGTGAAGTTGAGGACATCCGCTGGAAAAAATACCTTCAGCAATTTCTTCAAGTTCTGTTTCTTTTAACACATTAACCGCCACGTGTACCACCGGTGGTACAAGGAGGGAATTTTCATAATGCTGCAGACCAACTTGTAGTCACAAGCAAAATTTTTATAAATACTTGATTAAAACTAAATGAAGGCCCGATCCACACAATGTTTGCTGTTTTCAAAATTGTTTCCTACAATTGCCTTTAAATTATAGTTGATACTGAACTTTAGTTTAAACCCTTTCATTTGAGAGTAATTTGAGGTCGACAGGTGCATTATTAGGAAAGTTACAATTAACCCATGGCGGTTAACGTGTTAATAATGCATTTGGGCTTCAGAAACTTTTGTAAAAATTGTTGATTAATGTAGTTCATGTGCTATTCTTAACTGATGGCTTTGTTTTGCATCCTATTATATGTCACCTCTAAGTGAGTTATATTATCATGGATTTTTAGTTAGAGCTCCTTTTTAATAATTAAAGGATGAATTTGGTTTACATGCAGCCTTAACTTCAAGGCAAGCCTATTTTGACATTTACAGTTCATGCATTATAACCATAACTGAAGGTTGCTGCTGCCTCAACTGCAGTTTTTTTTTTCATTATTTCAGTTCATTTGTGGGTGTGAGTATTTTTCCCTAGTTCAATTTGTATTTTCATTTGTCAATTAATTTTCCTGGTTCACTTTTTTTATGACAAGAGAAGTGTTTATTTTTGATGCTATTTATATGTTGGTAGTTGAAAACATTGTTGGTTTAAAACTTTTTAAAATGGTATGATATTGTGAGTAAGGTTTCTAGAATATTACCCACAACCTTTTTTTTTTTTACTTTCTAGAGTGCTTGTGGCCAGCAACTGTGAGGGTTCTGATTCAGGATTCCCCAAGTGCTACGTTGGTACTCATCTGATCAGCAACAAGAACACTGCCAATAACGTGTCTCCTCTAATGACATCTGTGGTGGTGAACAACAGCTGCGGTGCCATCAGCCTCAACCGAGGCAAACCGAGCGTGCCCAGCACTTTCAGTGAAGGGCCTTCAAGTGGCATCATCAGTGATAATAACAGCAGTGTCGTGAAGTCTCCTCTTGCAGTCGTACTTCAGGACCACAACTACATGGCTCCAATACCTCCTAATGGCCAGGATCCTAAGCTTGGCACGAAGGTTTGGAGCGGCATATCACAGGGTGGTGTGGTGAGTGGTGTCACCACCTCAGTTGTTCATTCATTTTCTACTCCTGGAGTGGTGAGTGCATCACCTCACCATCCTTCAGTGGTACACTCCCCATCTCGTACGTACTCTCTGCACCGCAGCAAAACGAGTAGCACGCTGGTGCCTGCATCCAGCAGCCCCCTGAATCGACCGGTGACGAGCAATACGTACAGCAGAGTCATCAGCAACAAGCTGGTATCTCCAGCCCGTCCCACCAAAGCTATCACTTACTCGTTGCCTCGGCAGCAGCAACGCTATGCCATTAACCAGCAACAGCAGCAGCAGGTGCATTATGGCTCGCCTCTGAAGACCGTGAGCAAGACGGCTGTACAGCACCGCACCATTGGAGTGCTGCACAACTCAGAGCCTAAGACCGCGCCTTCTAACAGCTACATTGCAAGCATCCCATCGCCTGCTGGAGGCCAACGTTACGCGTACCGTCGCAGCATCAGCTCTGTCGCCACTGCTCCTCTCAGCTCGTCGGTTGTGAGTGGCAGCACGGTGCCTGTGACCACCACCACTACAACCACGACCACAAGCACAAACCCGAGTGGAGTTCTCACACCTTCCGTGATCTCGTCTGCTCAAGGGTGTGCAGTGCAGAATCTTGGTGTGCACTACAGCAGAGCGTGTGCTTATAATTCTCCGTCTGCCTTGTGCTCCAGTAGTGTTGATAATATTAATACATCTGGCACAGTGGTGGGTACAATCAATAATACCATTAATGCCGTAAATAATTCTGTACTCACAAACCGCAATATCAGCAGTACAAATGGTAGTGTTCATTCCAGTTCTAACACTGGTATTGGTAATAATGTGAATATTTTAATAAATAATAAAACAAGCGTAATTAATAAGACTGGCAACGTTTCGTCCAATGCGAGAATGTTATCTTCTTCAAGTAGTCCGTCAACCTCGCCCACATTAACCTACATTCCCTCGCCTTACATCCCACCACCACCCGGCAATGCTGGCATGGCTGATTATCTCACGCCTTCCACTGCGAGTCTCATTTCTCCCCCTGGCTTGCTGTCTATCAGCTCGCCCACCAAAAAGGAATCCATGAAAGGCTCGTCCAGTAGCAGAAGCAGTAAGAAGCTTCAATTACTGGGCAAAGAAAACCAAGGAGATGACAGTCTCTCAAGTATCAAATCTCTGAACACAAGTAGTGCGAGTAACTCTTCTGATGACGAGAAGAGCTCATCTCCTGGCCCTTCTGGAGAAGAAACAGAGACTGCTCCTGAAGGTGAAGGAGATGAGATGGAGCATGACGACTCCATCACTCGCTGTGTGTGCGACTTCACGCACGACGATGGCTACATGATACAGTGTGACAGATGTCAGGTGTGGCAACATGTTGTCTGCATGGGGCTGAGCAAGGACAACATTCCTGAGGAGTACTTGTGTGAAGCATGTCATCCCCGACCCATAGACAGACACAAAGCTCAAATGATCCAGCTGCGCAAGAGGGATTTGCTTGCAAAGTTACCCCAACCAGGGTCGTCCTCTGACTCAGACGACAGTTGTCATCAAAGCAAAACTAAGCTGAGTAAGAACGGTTCTGCCACTGGCTCTGATATCACTAGAACAAAGCTCACTAAAAAGAAAAAGCCTAAACTAGTTGACAAAATACGTCATAACTCAGGCCACAAAAATAACAAGAATCTTCCTAATCATAAGAATAATATCCTGCCTAAAAACAAAAAGCTTAATAAAAAGAACAACGTAAGTAGTAGCAGCAGCAGCAGTAGTAGCAGTAGTAGTGGAGGTACCTCATCCACTACATTAACTAACAACAATAATAACAACAATAACAACAGCATCGTGTCCACAACCCTGGAAGACAAGGAGAAGAAAATCGCATGCAAGAGAAGACGTAAGAGCAGCAGCTCGATGACGAGCACCACTGACATGGTGGGTGCACACCCTCCTCCACATGCTGCCACCACACCTGCCACGCCTGCCAGCCACAACCAACTGACGTACGCAGACGTGGTGCGGGGGTGGGTGGAGGGCTATGAAGCTGCCATCACCAACCACTACAGTCCAGAGTTGCGGGCTCGCGTTCTCGCCGCGCGCATCAACGGCATCTCGCCGCACCTCAGAGCATCTGTGCAGGGAGCCGTGTTGGGGCATCGCTGTAGGGTCGTGCACAACAAGCAGCCACACTGTCCCGAGTTTGAGAAAAAGGTTGGTGATCATGTTACGCTCTTGCTCAGTGCTGTGTGTATGTTATTCTGGTTTATTCGTTTGCTCAACTTCAGGTGTACTAGGGTTTGCTCATTTTAACGGTTGTCAAGATGTTATTTTTTTGCACTTGGTAGAAGAGAATGCTGTAAATTTGTCTCGTTGTGTAGAACAAGAAAATTTTGTCATGGTTTTAAAGAATACCATTACTGCCAAATTCAACTGCATACGCAGTTTCAGAAATTATGTAGATGAATCTTCAAACGTAAGTCATAGAGAATTTTACAAATACTAAATTGTTAAACAAGTTCCATGACTAGAAATGGATTACTAAATGCTTGTATGTGACTTCCATTGCAACTTATTTGGTAGTACTAACAATAGGATGGTTACGATTATCAATCCAACGTACATCTTGTTCATGCTCTGATGTCAAATGCTAAGATCTGAGAGCTCTATTTCGTTGGATACCAACATGATAGCATCTCGTTGGATACAAACACAAAAGCATCTCGTGTATTACTCCTCACAAGCAACCTTCATTTCAGGTGCTGGTGGCAGGCTGTGCAGTGACGAGCGGGACCGCGCTCTTGGAATACCAGGGCAAATATTTGCTCTGGTCGCAGTGGTGTTCAAACAACGTCAGCAGCACGACCGCCAAGTGCCTGATCAGCAGTGGTGGTGGCGGCGGCGGCGGTAGCAGCAGCACTAACAATGCTAGCAGTAGTGGAGGCAGTGATCGGTTCTTGCCTTTCACTTTGCACTACACGCTTCTACAGGAAGGGCTTTCTGTTGCGGTTGATGCGAGAACATACGGCAATGAGGCTCGCTTTGCCAGGAGAAGTTGCAAGCCTAATGCCCAGGTTAGTACGTCCGTGATTAACATACAAAGCCAGATTTTGGCTGCATCTGTAAGTTTTCAAAAGTGACAGCACGCTTTTAGTAGCAAATCGTAAAACTGGAAGTTCATTTGAGAGTTAAAATGAGTGAAAATTTTCATGTGGTGAGCAGATGTAGGAGACTTTCAAGAATTAGTTTAAGTAATGTCATGGAATAGCTCTAATGCTTTCCATAGGATTAACTTGAAAGGACTTTTACGATTCTGATTCAGAAATGTTTTCTTTTGTGCCTATCTCCACAAATAAGGTTTAATAATATTTTTTCAAATAAGGTACGCCACGTGGTCGAAAGGGGGTCTTTACACCTTTACTTGGTGGCAACGGAAGACATAGAGGAAGGCGGAGAAATCTTGTTACCTCTTCATACCTGCAACACAACAGAACCTGCTCATCTGCCTCCATGTCCTGCCACCAGCCACCACCCTATTTGTCCCTTCCTCAATTCTGCCTCGCGCGTATCTCCTTCTCCCGCACCTTGCGCTGACGATACCATTCACAATACTCCTGAAGACTTGTTAACTGAAGCTTCAGTTCCTGATGTTGCATCAGTAATGCCAACACGGCCTTCTACTTTAGCATCCCCTACTCGACCTGTGACCCTCTCTCCATCGCGAGGTAATAAATCGCCATCTAAAGTTTCGGTTACTTCGCCACTGAAATCTCCGAGCAGTAGCAAAGGAGCTCTCTCTCCTGTCAAAGCAAGCGTCTCGTTTTCAAAGGCCCCAACGTCGCCTGCCAAAACTTTATTATCTCCTGTGAAGAACGTGTCTTTGAACAGCGGCCCGTTTATCCCATCTCGTCAGCAGTGCAGCTCTCCGCTCAGATCTAATGGGCCTAGCTTGTCATTTTCTCCTCACAGTTCACCTGAGCGAGATTGCAAGTAAGTTGTACACATTTTATTTGTGTCTGATGCTCTTCAAGAGCTCATGGTCTCTTTTGAAATCTTTCTTTTTCAAGTCTTATATTGATCTATGAAACCTTTAGAATTTTACATATTATTTCTCTTGTAATATTCCTCATACCCTCCATAAAATAAACTCATCACGCATGGTGTTTTCTTTAAACTGGTGATTTTGATTTACCATGACAGAATTTAGCTGTTGAGTTTCATCATATCATCAGTTGGTAGAGAAAGTTGAAAATTTCAGAATATTTGTGTTTTTCTCCCATTTTTTTCAATTTTTTAGGCTGTGTCAGACTTATCTGAAATAATTTTTATTTTTTGATAATACTTTTTTCAGGAAATCCATTTACAACAAACGCAACTGGTTGCTTCAACGCAGTAGTCGCCGCACAGTGTCGGAGTCGTCGAGCTGCAATCGTCGTAAACTGAGGAACAACTCGCTGCCGTGTGCTTCTGATGATGGTGAAGAGGAAGAAGATGAATCTCAAGACGAAGGCAGCTTGTGCTTTGATGAAATAAATCGTAGTTTGGAGCGACCATCAAGGCGCAGTAGTGAAGGCATGGAGACGTCCCCACGCCAGTCCGCTGCACCAACCTCGCCGCGTAAGCGCACCCCTTCGACCGAAACCCGTAGCAAACGGAACTCAGAGAGTGGTATTCCGGATCCGGGGCCCTCTGCACGTCTGCGCAACAATAGCGGTAGCAGCAGCAGTGGAAAAACTAGTCAGCACGGCCCCAAGTCCAGCGCAGGCAAATCTCCACAGAAGAACAGGAGTGCCAGCGAGAGTGAAGGCACTGCTGACACTCTCACGTCCTCCCTTGCTGCAGAGAAAGATGGCAAGAAGTTGACTAGAGATGAAAAGAAAATCATAGCATACATGAAAGCTTTTGAAATGATGGAGAAGCAAAATCAGAGAAAACAAGAGATGGACAGGAAGCGTGAGGAGGAGAGAGCTAGGCACAACAGCAGTAAGAGCGGAGATTGTGACGAAGATGATGGTGACAACAGCAGCGGTGATGAAACTTTCCGACCTAATGAAAAACATCGCAAGAAGAAGTAAGTGCAAGTAGGGCTTTAAATATGGAAGTATTTCCCTTATGCCTGTGTTAGTTACTTGCTCAATTTCACTCAAGTTTATTTTCAGTGCAAATGTAAGCTTATCTCACCAGAGAAAATTTTAGATTAAACACTAAAAGGCCATCAATAAAAATGTTTGTGATTTGGTCATGAAATGTGAGGTTACTCCTTATATCCTGTCAGGATCCTTTTCCATGGGCATGGTAAAGAATGTCCATTAATATGGTTGTGGTTAATGAGCAGCAAGAAAAGCAATCGTGTTGGAGTGACGAAAGGAGGCTGCGCAGTGCGACGCACTTCTCTCCATCACAGGAGACGGGCTGTCAGTGGTCCTGCTGATCAGAGCAAGCAGGGCGACTGTGGTGGGTCTTCGTTGGAAGAACCTGATTTTGGAGCTCCAACTTCTCCTCTGCCGAGGTGAGCGTCTAGTGCGCCATGTTTCTTTTAATTTTTTAGTCTTCTGGTCCCACTGTTCAGAGCTTCTTATTTAGATTCTGAAAAGGTTTTAAAATTCAATGATTTGGAGCTCTGAATTCTCCTGTGTTGAGGTTTGCATCCAGTGTGCCATGTTTCTTCTAATTTTCAAGTTTTCTGGTCCCACTATTCAGAGTTTCTTTTTCGGAATCTTAAAAGGTTCTGAAGTTCAATGAAGCTTTGATTAATGAAGCTTATTGTGATGTCAACTTAGTTAAAATATATATCTTTGAGAAATTTTGCCTGCTTAATGAACAACGAATGTTTCTAGCTGTAGCTTTAGCCTTCAGCTCTGTTTTCAAAACTTCACTGTTACACGTCTATTACAAAGATATCTGCAATTGTTCATACTTTGAGGAATGTAGCAGTCAATATAGGTAGTCATGAGTCATCCGTTACTGAGTTGACCTCAGTTTTCATTGAGAACTTCTAAGTTAAACTTTGCTTTTCTAAAGAGATGCTCGTAGAGTGTTTAATTAGTCTTCTAAGATAGAGTTGTAAATGTGCAGGCTCGCAATCTGTTTCATATTTGCAGGGAAGACAATTTCTATTGGCTTCTCTCAAACTGTAGATCTTGAGGGCAGTTCTATATTGAAGATTGATGAGAACTAATGTCAAGTAGTTCTCATAAGTAATTTCACATAATATTTACTTCTTATAAATATGTTATCAGTTTCTACGACTTCAAACTCGATAGGCTACGGCGTCACTCTTGTTTCAAATTAGCGTATTACTATGCTGGATGTTTTTCCTCGGTGGCCACTTGATCGAATGCAATGCTATTCTAATTGTCAGCATTTTACATGTCAGTAAAATCTAAAAGCACTCTGCAGGGCTTGAAAATTGACCGGAATAAAATAGGAATTTAGCTCTGGAAACTGCCTGTTTGCAAAAATTACTTACATTAGAAACAATTCTTGAATGAAACAGGCTAGGTATTAACTTATATCGCTCGTAGGTTTCCAAAGACAAAGAAGTCGATGATGAACGAGTGGCTGAACGAGTGCATCGAAGACCCCCAGTACGACGGCAGCAACAGCGGGTGCGGCCTGAGCGTCGGTGGCGTGATGGGTGGCGCACTGGGGGTGCCTTCGCACTTTATGAGGGCCACACCCCCCACACGGAGGTCCTCCTCCTGCGCTGCCCTCAGCCTCGCTAGCAACACGCCGGGGGTGTCCGCCAAGAAGCGCTGGTTGCGACAGGCCATCAGCGAGGAACCCAACGCTCCTGAAGGCGCGGCCAGCCCCATACATACACCTGGTACTTACCTTGCTGATGATTTTAGTCTCGCCAATTTACTCGACTCTCCGTTATTTTGCTCTCGTAGGTTCACTATTTTGCTCTCGGAGGTTCATTATGTTATGACTGATGAAGTACGAGCATGAGCACTCCAGAGGGCGCGACCAACCTTATCCACACACCTGGTACTTACCCTGCTGCTTATTTTGCAATTTATTCGACTGTTCATTATTTTTCTCTCAGAGGTTCATTATGTTATGACTGATGAAGTTCGTCGCGAGACTATATGATGTTCTCGTTTTAACTGTTCTACTTGATATTGTAACTACCTGCGCTTGTATTTTGTTTGTCATGCTACTTACAACTACTAGGATGAAGAACTTGGTATTAGTTCTAAATATCGTTTACTTTATTCTAGATAAAGTGACAATATTCGTGTTGCTGTCAGCAACGATTCGTTTCCGCGGCCTGATAATTAAACATTCGGTTTCTATTTTTTCTATGTATTCATTTGCGAATCAGCTTCCTTGGGAATCAGCTTCCGCCTTATATCATCCCATCTGCTTATTGTAAAATTCTTTCTTTATGTTTAAATTACTGTTAGTTCGGTGAAGTAGTTCGATGAGTCTTGTTTTGCTTCCACTCCCCTGTTGGAGAGGATAGATTCTTTCCTTCTTTCCGTTTTTTAGGCGAGTCTGTTTTTAGATATAACATACTTGTCTAGTTTTATTCATTCTCTAATTTACTTGTTTAGTTTAATTCTTTCTGTTTATTGTTTTGTCAAGGTACTCTTTTCGATTCAACATTTAGCAAGAATATAGGATGGCATAACACGTAGCTACGTCTTGTTTAACTAAAATGAACAAATCTTTGAAATCATGTATGTGGCTGACTTCATCGGCAAGAGGTTGTGATAGCATAGCTGTGTATTTAGCTGTCGTTCTGGAATGATTGCTTGGAGGACTCTCTTCTCCATTGTATAATTGAGGTTCTGTAAGCATGTAGTTATTCTACATTTATGGGAGGGAAAATTACAATATTTTCTTGTCGTAGACTCGCCGCCGGCTGGCCAGGGAGCTTTGGACTACAACACGCCGCTGAAGAAGCGTCGATTTGCGAGGGAATCCCTATCTGAAATGCATCCTCTGCAGCCTTCATCTCCTAGTACAGATTACCAAACCAAGGTAACTTCTCTCGATTCTTATTACAGTGAATGCGTTTTTGGGCCAAATTTATGTGATGCGATTTGTCCGTAAAACATTTGAATGTGCTCTTTTTGAGGTGACGTGTGCTCTTATCACGGAGGAAGAGGCGATGCCTGTGGGGAGTTTCCTATTTAGAGAATTTTTGTTCTAAATGTACATTAGGCGTGTTAATATAGCTTTGAATTTGTGAGGCGATTTTTCTTGTATTTATACCCCCATTGTTTCTATTAAAAATTCCACATTTAAATTTAATTCTGAATTACTGCTTGAATTATTCACTTAACTTTCATTGATATTTGGCATGTGTTGAGGGAGATTTATATTTTTACTTATGATATCGCCTTGCTAAGATACGTCTCTTTTTTTTCAGGTTGAATCTGATGTTCCTGATGCATCTGAAGTAAAGGTGAAGAAAGAAGAAGACGAGGCATTGATGGATAAAGTTGCCTCACTGGGTTCAGATCGAAAAGAATTTTCTGATGCGTGTGACAGTAAAGTAAAGCTGGAAAACGAGGACATTGAAGAACTTGTTACAACAGACATGAAAACATGCTCTGAAGAAGAGCAACCTTTAGGAATGAATCTCGAAGATAATGACCAAGACACTGCCGATTCTGCGCATCGTGCCGCTCGTAAGCGCAAACGTTCTGTAGATGCTGTTCAAGATGACGTACCTCTGACAGTTCGCTCTGAAGTAGAAGAAAAGACAATCGTTCCCGATCAAGCTAATGAAAATGCTCACAATGAAAATGGCGCACTATCAGTCAAATGCCCACTATTTTCCGACAGTGAAGAAGAAGAGCGACGGCGTGTCCGCCGTGACAGAGTAAAAAAAAACGTCGATGGTAAGCGAAGAGGACGACGCGGCCGGAGAAAGAAGAAAGCTGATGCCTCGGACTGCGATGCGGATGGTATGGAGTGGCAGGATGATAAATTGAGAGACACTTCCGATGAAGATGATACTGGTATCGTGGGTGATGATGATGATAGTCCTGAGAGTGGATTTGAAGGCTTCACTGATATAGGCACCTCCTTACCCTTCGAACCTAATGACAAGCAAGTATCTGATCAATCTCATTCTCAAGAGGCGTTGGTTTCCAAAGAAGAAAATGTTTCTTTTGAAATGGCACGACAGCAATCACCAGTTTCCAAAGGCGACAGTATCACGACAGTAGTAGCCCCAAATGCAGACGACAGTGCACCCTGTGATGATGGGCTCTCAGCCAATGACGAGCATGAGCCCGATTGGAGAGGGCCTCGTACGCCCGAAGGACCAGCACCTTTTTCACCGGAACCCAAAACTTATCCCCGCACTCCCCTCACAACTCCTCCTTCCTCTCCTGCTAGGCACAACATGCCTGTGCGTCCGCCGTCTCCTCCAGACTCTCCTTGTGATCCCCCTCTCTCGCCGCCTCGTTCCCCTCCATTGCCTTCTATTCTGAAGGGTGAGCAGAATCTGTCTGTTCCTTCAATCACTACACTGGGAGCTACTAGTAGAATCCAACCCCTCGATTCTGTAACTTCTTCAGAACCTTACGAGTGTGCAGTGCGGGACATTTCCGACCGACCGCCGCTGACCACTTTAGGAGCTCTCGATCTCCTTCCCTTGTCGTCGTACGAAAGTTGTTCTACCGTCAAAAGTGGTCTGCCACTTACTACTTTAGGGGAACTCAATGATGAAGATAGACCGCGTGGATCTCTCAGCAGAAAATTGGAATCAAGAATAGCACCGTGTGACTCGTCGCCTTCGACTCCTTCGCTTCAAGGCAAAACTTCGGCTCCTGTGAAACGCAAGCTCTCTATTTTGGAGTACAGAAAACGTAAGAGTGTGCATGGTGATGATGCTCCTTCAAATTGTGGTGGCTCTAGCTCCAGCTCCAGCTCTTGTGGAAGTTCTGCTTCAGTTTTTACATTTTCTTTGAGTGTAAATGCGACGGAAACTAACCCATCAGTTGAAAAATCCTTAAACTTGACATCTGATATCAGCACAAACGCATTTAAAAATTCCAGTGATGAAAACACTGGAAATACTGATAATGCTCATTGTGATAGTGCAGTTTCCTGTACAGCTGTCGTCGGATACAAAGATGACACTACGACAGCTTCTGTTTTTGACCCCTCACGCAACGCAGTTCGTATCAGCACCCCTAGCGTGCTTAGTAGCCCAACGATATCTGCCTCGCCTTCACAAGAAGTAGAAGATTCGCATTCGTCTCGGGTAAACCCTTTACACCGGATTTCTTCTTGCACTGCTGCTTTTCTTGGAACGGCTGCTTCTCTATTACACAGTAAGAGCCCTTCTGCGTGTAGTAGGGAGGACAACAGTGACCAAGATGAAGACGAAGATGAAGATGAGACGGAAGATATTCCAAGTGGCGATATTAACGAGGCTTTGTCCCCAAGCGGCTCTCCTCCAAGTCCTCCTTCTCCTGGTACTCCCCCTCCACCTCCCCCGCCGCCTGCCTCACCGCCTCTCCCTTCACCACCGCCACCTCCCCCTCCTGTACCACCTCCCACTGACACCTCGTTTATGGAGGGTTGCGACTCGCCACCATCGCCGTTGTCATCTCCTTCTTTTTTATCTCCAGGGCCTGCTGACGAAGATCGCGCCGAGTTGTCGCCCGAAAAGCGAGGCACGCTCACTGATCGCCTTCAGCGAGAATTTGGCCTTAGTGTTAGTGAAGAAAGCGATGAAGCTTCGAAAGCCTTATCTGGCGAACCGTTGAGTGAGAGCGCTGCAGCTGCACCTTGTGCCACTTCTGTTCTTCCATTGACACCCTCAAATTCTCTTGCCGAGTCTAGTTTCTCACAGCAGCAGTTGCTGCCCCTTTCCAATCGATAGGTTTAGCCAAAATGCACTAAGATCTTATTTTTAACATGCTCATTTGCAATTTTTAAAATCAAATGGAAGATTTTCATTTTTGAACTCGCCTCACTCGTCTTTGGAAAGAAGCTGGCTGTCCAATGTAGTCGAATTGCATCCGTGGTGGCAGAATGTCACAGATGAGATCAGAAACGGGCTGGCACTGTATAGCACAATTCATTCAGCCTAAGCCGTGTTTGGGGTATGATAGCGAGTATTATGAATTAACTGCAAGTGAATTTTGGTGCAATGATAAGGGTGTTGGATGGTATGAGTGATCACGATTAGGATATCAGAAGGGAAGCGTTTCAGATGAGTATTTGGAGCACTGTACATGGCTCTGAAACAGTACAAATTATACTTAGCAGTTTATAGTGGAACCTTCCTTCCGGCGATCGCGTGTCCTTTGTCTTGTAATTAAGTTTTTCGTAAAATGTGCAAAAAAACATAAAAAGGAAAAGTTGTAGAAGTATAAGGTCATTCTTGGATGATAGTTATAGGCTGGTTAATAACATGCCTAATTGCCAGTCTGTCTTTATTGACTTGTTAATAATGTTTGTTACTTTAGCTTCTTTTTTATTACCTATTTCAGGTATCCCTTGCGCTCGTGGACGTACAGAGCATCTCGTCGGCGAAATTATTTCCCATCAAAGCAATTGATGTTTTCTTTCGTGCAATAGACTAAATGAAAATATTTTATTTGATTTCTTAAGTATTGAGTTTTGACTGTGTGACAGGTTTATGGCGTGGTTTGGTATTTTTAGTTGTACGTTATTTTTGACGTGCTCTATGGGTGACGGTGAACTCGTCGGACATCAAATTGAAAGTCTTACAGGCCCGTGAATGCTGCAAATCGCAGTCTTCTCCACGATGCCGTAAGTTACAAAGCCAGTATTTCACGAGTCTCTTCTGGGTCCTCCCCTCAGGGGGATACAACTATTGTATCTATGGGAATTAGCACTCCCAGGGGGACTATGTGAGGGCCCGAGCTAAGGGTTAGGTAGACTTCCTTTTTGTTGAAATAACATAGGTTTTTGTTCTGTTACGGACCATCTTTTTTCGGTTCACTGCTGTCCTGTTTTTTCAACACCTACTACTTTCTTCTTGAACTTTGATCTTGTTTCATAAACTTCTTTCTCATCTTACTGTTTCTATGCCCTTTCTGCGTAGATTCCACGTTCCCTGAACTCCATACTAAATGGTGCCTTCCTCCTTCCTCTCTTTGGATCGCCTTTGTAGCGGATAGGGAGGCTTAAACTAACTAATAATCTAATAATCTCTTCTGGGTCCTTTTATCTCTGATGAAATGCAGATTATAGCTGATGGGTGACATTGAACTCATAGAATAGGTTACTCTTTTCTTCGTATTTCAAATGGAGAGAAAACTCATTGTTCCGCCAGCACGTATGTATTTTCGTTCTTATATTTTCAGTGTGTTTAATTCTTGAGATTTTTTGAAGAACAAAAGGTATCTGACGAAACCTCACTTAATAGGCGGTAGAAAGTCAATACATAGTCCATAATTGCTGCTATCTCAGGCTAGTGAGCGAAGTCGTTGTTCCAGTTTGGTTTGCTCCGGCCGTGGAGCTCCCTTACGTTGGGCACCACTTTTGTGTATGTACATATGTTATTAGCGAGCGCTTATGGAGAATATGGACGATTTGCTTCATCGGAGGATTTACTGAAGATAGTCACTTATCGGGGAATGTTAAATTTTTGTCTATAGGATACCTGGAGATTGACGCATGCGTGTTCTCTTCGTCCGCGCCCTGTGTGAACTAGGCGCAGCTCAGAGTTCCTCCGATGCATATCACAGAGCTGATAATTTGTGCATGGAGGTCAGTTTTGATGTCAGTTTATGCTAACTGCTCTCTTGTGACTGCGGTGTTCAATCAATAGCTGCGGTGTTGGTTACAGAAATACCATAAAGTATATTTTCCTCTAGGGAATACACATTTCGATTGCTTGCTCTCGGATGTTTTGTTTCACTCTTTAAATTTTATGTTAAGATTTGCTTACTTCTTCTAGTGGAAAACTTTGAATATGTATGCTAATGATTCATTGTATCTTGTATACATGGGTCAGTTGTACTCGCGCCAACACGCCAAAAATATTTTCAGACAGAGGTTATTATGTTTTAAACTACGACGTTCATGTCAGAACTACGGAAAAGTTGAGGTTCATCGTAGTTTCTGAGCTAGCTTTATTTCATCAGCTCATTCTTCTTTAGTTCAAAGATTTTTTGTTGTAACTCATCACTGCTGTAGTAGATCTGACTCATTATGCGGGATGTTGAAAACGTCATTTTCTTATTGCTAACGATGTTTGAACAATTACAATAATAATGTTTATTATTGTTGTGATTCTTTTATTTAATTACTTGCTATTAAAAACTGCATAGCAAATGTTTTTTGTAAACGTATTTTAAAGCAACAGTTCCATTGGGATAGAAAATTTTTCAGTTTGAGGCTTTTTATTTGGCAAGACTCTTTTATCACTTCTAAGTTATAATTGTGTTGCCGAATCTAGTTTTAACTCCTTTTTTCCAAGTTTCATTGGTCAGTCTCTCTTTAGAATCTTTTAGGCATTACGGTCTTTATCTAGATTTTATTACAGTGTATTTCTTGTTTTATTTTTACGATTATCTAATACGAGCTTACAGGAGGCATTTCTTTGCAGAAATTATGATCTCTATATTTTCTTACTCTCGATGTCTTGGTGATTTACAAAACGTTTTGACTTTGTACTCGCACGAAGTCTGTTAACCAATCTGAGTTATTTCGTAAACTCCGTGCTAACGATAGTGTGAAGTATTCATCCATTGAGTTATCGACTGCACTGTGCCTCTGACCTTCATTACCACTAGATTACTCCATCTCCTTAAGATGTTGCAGTTCACGAGGTTCCGCACTGCGCCAGTGATTGATGTCATTTCTGGTTCTGCTCGTAGCATGCGGAAACAAATTCAGGTTCGTTAGTCTTGTTTTTGTGTGAATGTTTGATATTACGAGGTAGGTAAATCACTGCGTGTTTGTAACCAAAATTCCCCTCAGGGGGGGATACAACTATTGTATCTATGGGAATTAGCGCTCCCAGGAGGAAAATGTGTGAGGGTCCGAGCTGAGAGTTAGGTAGGCCTTTTTGTTGAAGTAAAATATTTTTTGCCATGTTAAGGACCACCTTTTTCGGCTCACTGCTGTCCGGTTTTGAGCACCTACTAATTTCTTCAACTTTAATATTGTTTCATGAACTTCTTTCCCAACTTACTGTTTCTATGCCCCTTCTGCATAGATTCTGCATTCCCTAATATCCACACTAAATGGTGCCTTCCTCCTTCCTCTCTTCGATACGCTCTTTTTGTGGCGATCAGGGAGGCTTATACTAACCTCTAATCCAATCTTGTAACCGAAATTTAAAAGTGTTCTTCCATGACACTTAGCTCGTGCTTCTATGTGCTCAACACTCATTTTCTGTTTCGGCCAAATTTTAAGGCTAAATTTGTCATCACGCGCAATGGTCTTCGCTGTTTGTGCATGCTGTACGAAAGGAAATTTTTGCACCTGTCATGTACAGTTCATGCGCGATGTTTGAACTGTGTAAGGGCGTGCTAGTCTCATTGGTTCTACGCGATCACTTTTTTTTTTTAAGTTTTGCACTTAGTCGCGAAGAGTGTAGTTATTTTCAGTTGATTTTATTGAATTCATTTTTCGACTATGTTTTGAAAAGTTGCACTCTTGTTCACAATTCCTTCCTTATCTTTCTTCAGAAAATTCCTGCCCGCGGAGATGGTATACTTCGTAAGCTTTAAACTTTTCTATGAAATACCTTCTAAGGACGCTCTCAGCACCTTTCTTCACTTCATGTACAAATGAGCTCTTAGATGATAATGCGAGAGGATGTTTGTTGACGTATCGTTTAATGGAGTTCAGATTCACGAATGTCCTGCTATAGCAGTTCATTGGATGCTGCTATTACTAAGTAATGGTGATGCCGGCCATGTGCGGTTGAGGACAAGTTAGCGAACAAGGCTGCGTGTACAGGTGTGTCGCAAGGCCAAGCTGTTGCGACCGTTTATGCTTGTACAAGCGTACTTGCACTGAATCTTACAATGTGCATTCAAAACTTGTACATCAATTATTGTGTAAATATTGTTCCCCTATTCGTTAGAAAAGTTTGTAGAGGATAAGAACGTCATGCGATTGTTTCACTGTCTTAGGTTTTGTCTGAGTAATCCTAAGGATTTTAGGGTGTTCAAATGAAGTGCTACCTACCATTGACGACATTGGTTATTGTGTGAAGGCGGTCCTCAACGAATGTTATCTTTATTAATAATAATATTGACACTAATGTATACTTTATCGCTGTATATTAGAGCTTGGATCGACGTATATCATTCAATTAAAAATCTCGACTATGCGGATTTTATTTTACCCGATGAAGAATCAGCCGTATAATGCATCTCTGTCCGACTCAGTTGTTAAGGTGAACTCTAGCTTATGAAAAAGGTTCAGAACCGTTCCTGTAATACCAACCCGCGAAGTCGATCATCCCGAATGAATAACTCAATTGATGCGCTGTAAGTCTTTTTTTTCTATGTTTAATATTATACTTAACTTAATCTCGTCACTTTAAGAGGGCGCTCAGGACTATCGTCGACCGAACTTCCCCGTTCAAAAGATTACATGTTGGGTATGTCTTGATGCCCATACCCCACTGAGACATGCTCAGTGTCTCATGCAGTATGAGAAACACCCTTTAATACTTAACATGCTTGGTAATGATCCCATTTCTAATTCGAAAGGTAAAATTTATCAACATGATTTGTGTCCTTGAAAATTCTTCATTTTGAAAGAAAAAACATCAATTGAATGATTCAAAATGCTAACATTATTTTATTGTCAAAAAATAGTCAAACATTAGTAGAATAACACAAATAATGCCTAATATATTGAAATTTAATTTTTTTGTTTTTGGGGTAACTAATTTAAATTTCAAAACAACCGAACTTTGTTTCAACCGAGTATGTCGCTAAAAACTGCTTCTACACAATTTTCCAACGATGAATAATGATTCAAAATCATTCAAAAACGGAGAATTGGCTGAATTTTAGACCTCATTGACACAAATCAATTATTTTTTACCCTAGTGATATTTAAAAAAAACGGGCATTAGAGCGATAACAATACCAAATTATATTGTAGTGACTATACTTTGGTCACCCCTCAAAATCCCACTTTGTTATTTTAAGTGTTCAGTAATCTTAACATGAGTCAATGTAAATTTCGGCACCGGAAGAGGTAAGAAAACGTACTAAATTACAGCTCCGCCTCGGGAATAAAAGAAAGTATCTTACACAAGGAAACTTGGTTCTCAGCACAGGGCCATTCTTTTGTTGTAAACGCGTATATTGTTTATAGATGCAGTTAATTATTTTCCATGAAAAACGACTGTCAATTAGGCGTGGTAATTACTACATTTCAAGTAAGATGTCTCCTGCATAATAACGATAATCAAGTAATGCAAGCATCAGGAATTGTTCACAAATTTTATGTAGGATTGCTTAAAATATGCAAGCCGCGAATCGTCACTTGAATTAATCGTAATCTTCAGAGACTCTAAACAGATAGTTATGAATTAGATAAATAACTTACTTTAAGGCTCTAATGCACCAAAAGTGTTCTAACGGAAGGATGAAGGCACCACTCAGTGTGGATTTGAGTGAACAGGAAATGTAAAAACAAAGTGAGTTACACAAGATTCCCTGCGCATAAAATCAGTAAGTTAAGAATGAAGGCTTTGACGCAAGATGAAAGTTGGAGAAGAGAATCGAGCAGTAGTAAACCAAACAAGATTATCCATAGCAAAATAAAAATCACCATTTCAACATAAAAAGGCTTTGCTAACTTTTAGCTCATGACCTCACATAGTGAATCTAAATAATTGCGTGTATGATATTAAATGTAATGTTTTCATTTTTCATTACGAATAACTACACCTATTTAGGTTTTTTTAAAATTAGTTACTGCCTGACTGCGGTGCTTTAGCAATCAATGGCTGGGTGAACTAATTTTCACTATCATAGGCATTAAAGAAATAATTAATATTCTTCTGGTTCAAAACGAATCGCTTCACTGCACCGATTTAGTTCAATTTAAATTAGTTACTGCCATCCTGTAGAACATCCAAAATAAATAGGTGAGTGCATTAACTTTCCCCATCTTAGGCATTTAAAGAAAAATGAATAGTAAAAAATAATACAATGAGTTGAAATGGAATTTAAATTGTTAGATTGAGTCACATTTCGAACGTATATTTCAAATTATATTTTTCTAGCTACGTCATAACGTCATAACGGATAGCTGCAGAGTAGATTGGGAATAAATATTTATAAGTTACCAATTAATAACTTGAACGTAGTAGCTTCATTTAGTGGCGATGTTTACGCATAGCTTTCATTTACCTAAGAAAGTCGCTTTTGATCACAAACTCACTTTTGAATAGTTAAGTTGATGATATATGTTCAGAGTACAAGTCAATGCAGAACTTCCGTTTGTAATTAGATTTGTAATATCATTTTTGTCGTATCATACACATCATGATGGTGTATCAACCTCGTTCCCGTAAAGATTGTCAACATTATGTAGAAAAAATAAAAATAGAGCAATCACGAGGAAGACGGAGGTAAATTGAGGCGAATATTTTATTAAAAAGAGTGTTGGATTATATGATAAGCTTAACTACATAACAATGCCTACAAGGTCCTTCTGTGGAATCAGTGTTGCTGCATCAGTTAACTGAGGTTACCTTTCAGGACGATTATCCCTCAAGCCATGATAGGAAGCGGAATACCAATATAGATTTAAAAAGGAATAAATCAATCGAACTGATACATAGTGTGTTCAGCATCGGGTATTCAAGTTCATTGCAATTACTGACTTAAGGCAATGACGATTATCTCAAATCGACCAGGTATCCGATTATTGATTTGAGAATTAGGAAACACGATTTTTAAGAAAATCTCAGACTGATTCGCCCAGGAAAAACTCGAAATTCAACGTGCGGATTTTGATCATCTTCTAAATGAATTTCGTAACAATTTCATGAGTTTATGAAAATTTCTGAGCAAATAATTAGTTTTTCCTGATGTACAACCAACTATTGAAGTTGTCAAAAAGTTTCACCGCTTTTGGTAACATCGAGTGTGAAGGTGAAGAGATATCTTAAGGCTATACCCTTACATTTTTGATTTAAATTTTTCTGTATAAAAATGTTGGAAATTCTCAGTTTTCTCACTAGAAATGACTTAAGAATTGGAAAACGGAGTTTTAAAGTAAATCTCAGACTGACTCGGCCAAGGAAAATCTCGAAATTTAAGTTGCTGATTTTTACCCTTTTCGATAAGAACTTCATAACTTAACGAAAATTTAATAAGAATTTTTGGTCAAATGATTAATTTTCTTGACGCACAACCGATCAGAGTTTTGAAAATGTCAAAAAGTTTCAGGACTTTTAGAAACATTGAAATGGTGAAAAAATATCGCAAGGCCCTTTTTATTGACCAAAAATTTCGTACAATAAAAAGGTTTGAAGTTCTGATTTCTCACTAAAAATGACCTGAGAATGTGTATATATGGTTTTAAAGTTAATCTCAGACTGACTCGCTCAAGGAAAAACTGGAAATTCAACTTGTGGATTTGGGCCCTTTCCTAAGGGAATATCATACCATTTGTGTGCGAATTTTATGAGAATTTCTGGTCAAATAATTGTTTTTTCAAGATGTACAACCGAGTATTAAAGTTGCCAAAAACTTTGAACGCTTTTAGAATTATTGAGTGAACAGGTGAAAAAATACCGTAAAGTTATGTATACCCTTACGTTTTCGACAAAAATTGCGTATAATAAAAATGGAAATTTTCCCGATTTCTCACTAGAAATGGCCATTAATCCCTGTGAATTCAGATCATCGGATTTGTTTTTTAGAATAAAATAAAGTAACCTAACTGCGAAAAAATTTTTATTGCGGCGAGATGGAAGCCACCTTTCATGTAGTTGTGTTTTTGAGGACGTCTGGAAGTCCGTTTAAAGTTTTCTTTATTTCTACCCTTTTTGAAATGCGGCGTGGCATCGGCTTAATGTCCTAAAATGGGGTCAATCGAGCGCAATCTAATTCCATAGCATGATGAAA